>OY856411.1:164936938-165246938 GCA_963693085.1 Alisma plantago-aquatica | reverse complement strand
ACGGGTTGGACTTGGGGAGTGGCGATGCTACGTCGCCTTAATTCAATTCTGCGTTTTGATTCCAGGTTCGGAGAGTTAGATAAATTTGGTTGATGAGATTGAGAGGAAACGTGGCGGCGTCTGGGGAAAGCATGTCTGGTAATGGTGGTAAGATGGCAACAGAAATGGTTAAAAGATATGGAGGAGGATGGGGATTGTAGTTTAAGGGGAGTTGGAATTGAAAGTGACCGCCTGACCGGCGGTATCAGAGGATAAACAGTAACAGGCAAAGGCTGACGGCGGCGTTTTTGTCTGTAACGAACCACCACCCCTCTCCCTTCCCAACGAAGCAGCAAACAGCGGAGAGTGCGGGAAAGGGGAAGTAGTATAAGAACCAAAGGTGGATACGTACCTCGTCGGCGGTGGCCGGGTCGGAACTGGCGTCGGACATGGTTTGCCTGAGACAAGTCACACAATTTGGTGGTGGAGTTGGGAGGAGACGGTGCGAGTACTGTGAGAGGAAGTTGGGCTGAAAGGCAAGGAGTTGGAAGGGCAGGGAGTGCTAGGTGGCGGCTTGCACGGCAAGGCAAGAAGGGTAAGACGAAGACGAAGGCGAAGTGGCGAAGGGGAAGCGGAACAAGTGGGTTATTAGAGTAAACTCCGTTTTTTTGCCGAGACGACGAAGCGGCGCGGACGTGGGATGGGAAAGGGAAACTGGAAAAATAACGGAAAGAAAGAGGGATTGGTGAGGGAGTTGTGGAGTCGGCAGCGGCAAGGTTTGCAACCACCAGGCTGGAGAGAGAGTGGAGGCGTTACGACGGCGACGGGGAACGCTTGCTTAGCTGTCTGTCCTGTGATCCTGGCGTGAAGGCGAAGTGTGTAGGAGGAGGAGGGGGACAAGTACTAGTGTGGCAGTATAGTAGTATAGAAAGGTTGATTCGGCGGCTGGGTTGGCGGAACAAGGCAAACAAAGGCAAGAACAACAAGGCAGGGTCACGGGCCCCGCGTGCGATGACTCTCACCTAGAACCAACGACTTCGCAGTTAGTAATTGAGCAGCGGGTTTCTCGTAAAGTATAATTAAAAATAAGAATAAGAATAAAAAATGATAAACATACAAAATATTTTATAAAAAGTGTCTTTACTGAAGAACTAGGTATGAACTCGTGTTACGCACGACTATAATTAAATATTCTTAATCATATATTTTATCTCATAATAATTAAATTGATCAAGGTAGATAATTTTCTGTATTAATATTTCTTAAGTCATATTATTTTGAAATAGATTTTTCGTGCCAATTTTGGAGTACTTTCACCAAACACAAAAGTAGAATTTATAAAATATAGTAACAAAGATCAATTTGGGTCATTTGTCTCTATTTTCTCTAACCAGCTTTGTTGGCGGCTCAAACAACTTATCATGACTCCGAGTTTGTTAATTTGTTGGGCTACCACTAACCCATGAATGGTTAACGAGATGTATACCTTTTTACCCACTCTACAATTGGAAAAATGAAATTAAGAGCCTTGATACATACAACCACAACTAAATTGGAGTTTTAAGTTTAACAGCACATACTTTTGTTCTTAATTGCATCACGTTGGTATAGTAGAATTATTTTTGCTCGAGAAGAAGGTAATTTGGTCCCACTCCAGTAGAAAAATATATAGCTATTGGACAGATCAAAATTGTACTTGGCTAGCTGCATAGGGTACTACTTGTATGAAGATTTGTTCTCAACTCAATTATAGGTATAACAAAAAATTATTTTTATTACAAAATGATAGTAATCCTATCACTAGGCATTTGGCGTCGGTTGTTTATGCCCTTTTAGCGACGGTTCTAAAGCGACGCCTATGTGGGCGCCGCTAAAGGTCGAACTCTTCGGCGTCGGTTTTATAACCGACGCCAAAAGGCTTCGCGCCACCCGAAAACGCGCCAGCAGGGCAACGATAGGCGTCGGTTATTTATAGTAAGCCGACGCCACAAGGCTTCACGCCAAAAAAAAGGTGTCATCGAGTGCACTATTTGCGTCGGTTTGCTACAAAAAAAACGACGTCATATTCCCAGACGCCACGGTCGTGCTACTATAGGCGTCGGTTTGGTACTAATAAACGATGCTTTTTCCACCACGGTCGTGCTTTCCTGCACGATCGGGTTGTTTGTCATATTAGGTGGCGGTTTTTATCCAATAACCGACGATGTAAGCCTTTGATGACGGTGTTTATAAATAATCGATGCCTATGTTTTATTTTTTTTCTTATTAGTTTGCAAGCCTACTGTGGCTGGTCAGCAAGATGAGAACCTGCAATTTAGTTTTCTGAACTGCAGGTTTACGACATCCATTGATATCAGCCAACAAACAGGCCACAAACCTGCAAAATTAACAAATATGTTTTTCACACAAGTAGATACATTCAGACATCAATTCAATTCTCACATTCACACATGTAGAAACATTCAAATACATGAACATTCATACATGTATAAACATTCAGAAATATTCATTTACAAAATATCATTCAACATCGCTATCAGCATCCCAATTATATCTTACAGTCCTCACTGCTTGTATGGTTGTTGTCCATTCTTCTCTTACTTCATTTAATACTTCCATCGTATATGGAGCATGTACATCTTTTAAGCGTTTACCTATAGTGTGGTCAATATTAAATACCTGCAAAGAGAACGATGTATATATAAGTAATAATATAAAAATAAGATTGATATATTTCATACTAACTAATGAGACTATATATAATACCTCATGTATGGTATCGATGTCCAATGTGGCATATTAAATAATCATCTGCATAAATCGCATCAAATAGTATGCGCATGCCCAGCCGTTGTCTTGTGTAGCGCACTATAAATTAAAACATACAAAATATTAAAAAATACAACTAAGCACAGTTCACATAAATAATATGCCATAGGCTAATTGGAAGCCTGAGATGCCTGCCACCGCACCATTTCTTCCTTGACCTTCTCAGCAACTATATCATTGACCTTCTTAGCAACTATATCCTCGACTCTCTTATTCTCCTATACATGGATAAAAGAAACATTAGCTTCTTATTATTGAATTCCCTTTTACAGTAACATTCTAAAAAAAGAATAGGTTACCTCTTCTTGTGAAAGTCCCGCTCTGAGTTTGCGTTGGGATGGCCCAAAGAATGCTTTGATGCCCACACCAGCGTCTGCACCCCTAATAGGTCCAGGATGCTCTGGGTTACCCAGAGCAACTGTCAATTCATCCCTTGTGCCCTGAGGGATGAACGTGCCTTATTTCCTCTGCTCATGCAGCTCCCGCTAATCACCATCAACAGAAATTGGTAAGTTAACACCACAAATAATCAATATTCAAACGATTGCTCTAAGAGTTGTATTTTACCATTTTCGCAGTCGCCTCAGCAGTTACGGGCTTCTTTATTTCACCCTTCTTGTTTTGCCTCCCAGCTATCCAGACATCATGGTGAGGCATGGGTGTGGCACATGTAGTAGAGGACTCCTGAGTAGCAATAGACTCCACCTGTAGTCTTTGGCGAACGCTTGCATTGCCCTTTGGACCCATAGTGTGGTCATGCACATTCAGTGCACGCCTTGCTTTTTGCGCCTCACTTAATACCTTGAATTCTTCAGATTTTCTTAAAGTAACAAACGTGCCCCAATCTTCTTTGTCCAAGAAGTTCCACTGTTCAAGGGTTGACTTCTTCTTCTTATCACCATCTTTTATGTATTCTCTGTTGAGATTTATCCTATAGTTCCTTAGCATCTTTCCAACACGTTGCATCATGCTTTTATGATGCATCTTCTCATTCAATGCAAACAGATTCTGTAAAATAGAATTGTTATTCACTAGTATCCAAAAATAGAATTATAAATAATAGAATTTGTAATCTACAAAATAGAATTGCAAATAATAATAACTCACTCATAAATCCTTCCATATCATGTCTTTCTTTACCTGAGGAACTTTATGCCAATTATCATACTTAACACCACAATGGCTTCGAGTGACAACCCCAAGATAGTTTACAAAATTATTGCAGTTCACTCCAATTGCATTTCCTCCATTATTAAACTCCACTGCCAATCTGGATCCACTGCCACTTAGCGCTATTAACTTCTTCAACAGAGTGATGCCCCTTTTCTTGTTAAGTGTTTGGTGATGCGCATCAAGTTCCTCCAGTTCTTCAGTGGGTACATGTGCATTATCAACCTAAAATTTGACAAAAATAAACACACTGAATTAGCCCAATATAGAAATATGGGATATATGACATAACTAGAAGATAATGAATTTTATAGAAATACAGGATATGTTTTTAGAACTTACATTGGTATCCTCTCCATGCTCATCATGGACAGCATGCTCATCATGGACTTCATGCTCATCATGGACATCATGCTCATCATGGTCAGCCATCTGAAAATGTCATTAAAAAGGCAAACATTTAGCATTTGTATTAACTAGAAGATAATGAAACATCAAATCTGAAAATGATATTGATATTAAAAAAGCAAACATTTAGCTTCAATAAAAAAATATAAACATGCATGCCTCTAAAATTGTGATCTTTTATCAATTAACAATCCTTCATTGTGATCTCCGCGCACATATAAGTCATCATTAGCTTTAATATTTTGTGGAGTTGGCAACCCAACTGAGAATGGACTGGAGTCATCATACTTATCATAGTACTCTTCTTCATCTATAGGATCTTCAATGAACTGTCTTTTACCATGAAGAACAACCGACCATTTATCATTTGCAGGATCATCGATATAGAATATTTGTTTCGCCTGTGATGCCAATATGAATGGCTCACCCTTCTCGCCAATCTTTTCAAAGTTCACTAAAGTGAAACCCAATTCATCCACTATAACTCCTTTGGTGTTATCAACCCAATTACATTTAAAGAGTGGAATTCTGAAATCTATGTAGTCAAACTCCCATATGTCTTCAATGACACTGTAATATGACATTTTAGCTTCACGTGGACTCTTATCCTTTGCACTTGCAAAATACATAGTCGATGCTTGAAGAGTGACCCCACTGTTTTGGACGACAATGTTATCATCTTGGCGCTTTGTGTAATATGTGAACCCATTAATGTCAAACCCTTCATAAGACATAACATTCGGTTTTGGTTTAAAGGCGAGGCATTTGATAGTTTCTGTAATATCATTTGGTGTTTGAGATAGTTGATGTAAGACTTTATCTTCAAACCACTTAGTAAAAGTTTTGTTATGCTCTCTAGCAAGCCACATTGAGCTTGCTCGAGGATGTTGTCTCTTGATGAAATTGGTATGTTCCTCGATATAAATACTCACTTCATTCATGTTGTGTAAAATATACAAGTGACCTTGTTCCAACTGCTCACAGCTGATTACTTTCACCCGTGATCCCAAAATTCCTTTGCCCTCCTCAATATTCTTGTCATTAACAGGAGTGTTATTACCACTCAGAAAGTCATTGCAAAAATCCATAACCTCTCTCGCCACATAACCTTCAATAATACTCCCTTCAGGCTGATAACGGTTTCGAACATCACCTTTAAAAACAATCATGTATTGTTCAAAGGGATACATCCAATACAAGAAAACTGGTTCCAACATTTTCACTTCCCTAGTCAAGTGGACAACAAGATGTACCATGATATCAAAGAAGGAATGAGGGAAATACATCTCAAGCTGACAGAGGGTAACAACCACTTCTCTTTGCAAATTATCGAGAGTATCAGGGTCAATAACTTTGCTGCATAGACAATTGAAAAAGAAACAAAGTTTGGTGATTGCAAACCTTACATGCTTCGGCAATATAGATCGAATTGCCACGAGTAATATTTGTTGCATTAGAGTGTGACAATAATGAGATTTAAGACCTATCAACTTCAGATCTTTCATTGATACCAATCTACGGATGTTGGAAGAGTAACCCTGTGGCACCTTAACATTTACCAAGTATTCACAAAAAGCTTTCTTCTCCTTTCTAGACAACGTGTAACAAGCGGGAGGTAAGTATGTTCTTTTATTACCCATTTCACGTAATTCTGTTAATTCTGACCTTATTCCCATTTCACGTATGTCCAGTCTGGATTTTATCCCATCTTTAGTCTTACCTGGTATATTTAACAGAGTACCAATGACGCTATCACAGATATTTTTCTCAACATGCATTACATCGATACAATGCCTGACTGTCAAAGAACTCCAATAAGGAAAATCCCAAAATATTGACTTCTTCTTGAATGAAGAATTGTCACTCCGTATGGCCATACTACATTGTGATTTCTTACCAAATTCATTGACAATGTTTTTTACTCTTTCATAAACAACATCCCCTGGTATAGGTTTAGGTGCACTCCATTCATCATTCCATCCATTGAATGATTTGTGCTTCCTACGATACAGATGGAATTTTGAAAGAAACCTTTTATGACCAAGATATACAGTCTTGCCGCCATGTTTTAGTCTTATTGAATCAGTGTTTTCTTCACATATAGGACACGCTTTAGCTCATTTGACACTATATCCAGACAAATTCTCGTATGCTGGAAAGTCATTAATAGTGCAAAACAACATAGTGTGCAAATGAAATGTCTCTCTTCCTGAAGCATCATAGGTCATCACACCTTCAGCCCAAAGTTTCTTTAAGTCATCAATCATAGGTTCAAGATAAACATCAATATCATTTCTGGGTTGTTTAGGGCCCGATATCAACAACGACAACATAACGTACTTATTTTTCATACACAGCCAGGGAGGAAGATTGTATATAACAAGCATGACTGGCCAAGTGCTATGTTGGTTGCTCAATGTCCCGTATGGATTCATCCCATATGTACAAAGTCCAAGACTTATATTCCTATCTTCTTCACCAAATTTGGGGTACAATAGATCAATCTTCTTCCACTGTGGGGAATCAGACGCATGTCGTAGGATCCCATCATTATTTTTCTTAACATCTGCATGCCACCTCGAATTCTTTGCATCTTTCAAATTTGCAAACAAGCGTTGAAGTCGTGATATTATAGGTAGATACCACATCACCTTGGCAGGAGAACCAGTTTTGGACTCCCCCAAAGTCATCAATTTATACCATGACGCACCACATTTTGGACAATCTTTCAAATCCACATAGTCCTCGGCAAATCTAATAAACTGATCAAGACCAGATATAAACTCTGGGGTGCAGCGATTGCGAATGGACATCCATGATCTATCCATTCTATGATCAAAGAGAAAACAAGTATATATTAGGACAAGATTAGGGTCTACGGTTAACCCAATACACATTATACACTTACATCCTAAGTGAGATTAGGTGTTCAAGAACAGTCCCAAACCGGGGACTATCCAAGATTTACTCCTATTATCTAGACCCATCTGGTTTTCTATTTGTTTGGATTATTTGCAATTAGGGGTAGACACTGGATTCTGATGGTAATTGTCCCAACCACACTAACTGTATATTATCTAGACCCATCTGATGTTGAAGTAGACAGTGTGGGACATGAAATGAAAGTGCCTTTATTCCCGTGAGTAAAAGTTTAAATATGTTAACTTAGATTATTAAGATTATTACATGACTGATTATAAAAGTAACTCAATGTATGTCTCTATCAGGGCTATGAAGGAGTTCAAAAAGGCTGGAGGAAAGCTGAGTAAGAAAAGCAAGATACAATGGGTCAATATTCCGGTAATTTCTTTAACTGCAATGGAATTTTCAAGTTCAATGTACTTAATTTTATTTATTAACCATTTCTATGGTGGTAACATTTGATAGTGTCCAATACAAAATAACGATTGGGCCTGCGGCTACAATGTGATGCGCTACATGAAAAATATTGTCAGATTAGGAGGTACAATGAAGTCGAACTCCATACAAACATTATATAATTTAGTGATTGTTCATTCTAATTTATACCAATGTACAAGTAATATAAAGAACAATGATTGTTTACTTTCTAGGCCAACAAACACATGTGATGTCATTCTTATATATAATAAATGTGTACCACATATCCCATCCTTGAACACCTAATCTCACTAGTAAGTGTATAATATGTATTGGGTTTTTGAGAAAATTAAACCCAATACACATTATACACTTACATCCTAAGTGAGATTAGGTGTTCAAGAACAGTCCCAAACCGGGGACTATCCAAGATTTACTCCTAATGAGTAAATCTTGGATGGGTTTCTAGGCCAACAAACACAATAATAGATATTTACATGTTAGGGTTTCATCACAATTGATGTTAGGGTTTAATCAAATCAAATTAGGATGCTAGAATGTATAAGTTTAAATCTTATTTCAACATGCATCAAAATTTACTGAATTAGGTCAAGCATTAGGATTAGAAGCACAAATATATGCAAGCAAAAAATTTGTTCGTATCCTAGAATTTACATAAAGCATTACATAAAGATTTGTTCATATCCTTACCAACAGCAAACACAGCTACGACCGTGCTTTCTGTTGGTAAGGAGCTAGGGAGAAGGAAGAAAAGAGGCTAGGGCTACCTGGAGCTAGCGTGGAGATGAGAGGCAGCGGCGGTGTGAGAGCAACGAGCAGAGAAGGAGGCGGCGAGCGGCGAGTAGAATGGCACCAGGGTGAGCGACAAGCAAAACAACACCAGGAGAAGAGCAGAGCAGCTAGAGCAGAGCGGTGAGCAGCAATGGTGTGAGAGGTGACGGCAGTAGGAGAAAGAGGACGTGTCGGCAGTGGCAAGGAGAGGCGCACCAGCAGCAGCGGCAGCGAGCAGTGTCGGGGGTCGTTGGGCGATTTTAGGCAAGTGGCAAGCAACAAAGAAAATTATCGCAATGAAACAGAAGAAAGGGTAAGACGATCGAGTGACACGGGTCTATTAAGTTTGTAAATGACGTCGGTTATCTACAACACCGACACTGTTTACTCTTAATCGTCGGTTGATATTAAAAAACCGGCGTCCAATTAGACAATCTTTGCCTTAAATTATTTGGCGAGAACCATTATCAATGTCGGTTATCAAAGGATAACCGACACCGAAATTGAAACTTTTCGCGCAAATTTTCATCTTATATAGGCGTCGGTTAACAGTTAAACAACCGATTTTGTTTGTGACACTTTGGGGCCAATTTTTTTCGCTCGAAAGTTGGATTTCGTGGGTGATTTTAGGCGTCGGTTTTGTGTTACCCAGCTGACACCGAATACAAAGTGGTACCCGTGTCTGGCTGGTCTTTGAATATAGACGCCGGTTTTCCTAAAGCACCGACGTTGAATGTTATAGGCATTGGGTTTCTTAAATAACAGACGCCCAGAAAAGTGACATTGAACGTTGTTTCTGTAGTAGTGTATCTCGTACCAATAGAAAAAAATATAGCTAGGAGCTCAAATTGAAGTAGAGGAAAATAACTCATTCATACAGATCATAATATAACTAAATTTGCTAGAAAAGAGCAACATACGTACCACACATATAACATCAAAAGTTGAGTTTCATTCATATGTTTAGAGATATTTTTGCAAGATTATGTACATGAGACGAAGAACAAAAATGATGCATGATAATGAGACAATAGCAATTGTCCTACATTATGGCTCCAAACAGAACAATCAAAAAGTCAACAAAGTAAAACCCCAGATGATCCTCATTACTTAGTAATAAATGTTCAGTACGTAGTAACATGGAACAACCAGAACTATTAGCACCTTTTTTATAACATGACCATTAGATGTTCATCTTTTTCTCTTGTAGCTGCTTAGTATCATTATCGTCACTGGTCCATGGACTTCCCTCTAAGTCATCTAGGAGACATTTTCCAAGTTGCAAGAAACAAATGAGATTTTATTCAATATAGAATTTTAAATCGTCAATGTGATGTATTCAGAGAGAAGTAACGCATACACAATCAACATCAACAAATCAATTGGCCAAAATATGACCTATAATTGGCACTTTAGTGTAGTGAATATGAGCCATAATATAGTTTTACTACAAAAGAACAAACATGTAACAATTGATAATGTGGTTAGCATTGAAATTCTGATGACAAAAAATAGTTATAGGTAGACGAACAAGGGAGAGGAATAAGTTATCAAAAGAGAAGAGAGAACTGGGATTGGGAGCTGGAAGAAGGAGACATGTAGGACAGGACAGATGGACATGTATGAAACTAGAACTCAAATTAAGATGTGTAAGATATGAACTCCCTAATCTGAAATTTATGAGGAAAGCATCCAAAATAACTAAAACTGTAAGCAAAGAAATACTTAAGAAAAAGAAATATGTCTTCATCCCCTTATTTACGTCATGGTGGTCTATGTAGCTAACATACAATATACCATTTTTCTTTGGAAGGGCCGATCACACCAATTGTCATCTAAAGATGAAACAAAGAACTAGAATATGATTACTATACCGTCAAGTTTGAAAACCATTAAATACATGGCCCCTCACGTTCTGCACACAAGTATTTTACTCATGCCCCGTCACATGATATATGCTACTATAGATAATATTCAAGTGGTACTGTAGAATTTTCTTGTAACATAGAATACATGGAGTCATTTATACAAAGAAGTGGATTGGGGTAGGTGTTAGCTATCCACCAGAAGCATGAGAATGTGATGGATGTTCTTTATTGATTCCCTGACTACAAAGAAAGAGGGAGGGATAAGGAACGGGTAGAAGAAAACCACGATGGATGAGATATGGGAAGACAAAGAGGTGAGGAAGCAAATTGTTGTAAGAGCATACAGTATTATTGAGTGGTTTCCAGCCAGTTACATGGAGCCCGGGACTTCAGACCTCGATAGCCAACCTGGTGTGCCTAACCACACCAACCTGGTGTGCCTAACCACACCATCGAAGAAGGTAAATGGGAAAGTCTTGCAGCTGAATGCTAGATGATAGAGGCTGAGAACACAACAGAACAACGTCACTTTTAAAGGCGCTCGTTGTATAAAAAAATGATGCCTAAATCATAAAGCGTCGGTTGAATAAACAAACTGACATTTATATGTGAAGGGCGACAGACGCGGGTATCGCTTTTTATTTAGCGTCGGTTCCTCAATAAGAAATCGATGCCTAAACTCGACCGCCAAATCCAAATTTTCCAACGAAAAAAAATTACCTCCAAAATTTAACATACGGCGTCGGTTGTTAACAAAACAACCGACGACTAAAGTTTTTTCACGAGACAGAAAATTGGGCCCATTTTATCGTCAGTTTTCTTGTAATAACCGACGCCGATGTGTTTTCATGCGTTGTCCCTTTGAAAAGTTTCACCCCCCCCCGTTTGGCGTCGGTTTTGTGTGGAAATCGATGACCTTGGTCAGAATTTGAGAACATTTCATTTTTGTCGGCATATATAGATAGACGTCAGTTTTTCTAGTAGAAACCGACGACTATAATTGAGAATAGGTGTCGGTTTTTTGTGGTAATTGACACCTATTGTTATAAGTGTCAGTTATTTTTTTATAATCGACGCCAATTGTTAACTTAATAGCACCCGCGCGAACCAGACTCTTCCCCTTTCTCTGTTTCATTCCTGAATTCAAGATTAGTTAGGGCTCTGGCGATTTCCGCCGCAACTGCTCATGTCACTGCTGCCATTCCTGCCTGCCATTCCTGCTGTTGCCGCCGCCAGCTCCTTTGCCTCCTCTTCCTGCTACTGCCGCTGCATAGTTTTCTTCCTGCTGCTGCCACCTCCGCATCCGCCTCTCCGCCAGCCGTCCTACCCTCTGCCGACCGTCCTACCCGCTACCGCCTACTGCTCCTCTGCCAGCCATCCCGTCCCTGCCTTCCGCCGCCTGCTGGCCTCCACCGCTTGGTCCTGCTGATCCGCCGGGTCCATCAGAATTCCCCTGCCGTCTGCTCGTCTGCCGCTCATCTGCCTGCCACCACCGTTTGCTCATCTGCCACCACCGCAAGGAGCTTGGACCTTCCCCTGCTGGTATAGGTAAGTACATATCCCCCAATCATCCCCTCTTACTATGTTTACCATTCCGATTTTGATTATGTTGCTACTTGTATTTGTTTCTAGATAGCTTAGAAGGCAACTGACAGATTGTGTTATCTGCCAATTCTGATTTCTGTTGTTGCTTGCATTGGTATATTGTATTATCAATTTCTACATTAGAAACAAATTCTACATGTGGTGGAGGTATATTGTATTATCAATTTACTTATCTACTGATTTGAATTTATATATCTACTGATTTGTATTTACTTATCTACTGATTTGTATTTACTTATGTGTTGATTTATATTTATTTAAATATTGATTTGTATTTACTTATCTACTCATTCGTTCATCTAATGATTTTGTATTCATCACATTATTTAAATTTCGGGCTTTGTATTTGTTCATCTCTTTTTTAAAGTTATTTAATCATCTACTGATTTATATTTGTTTATCAATTGAGCTGTACTTTTTTATATATTGGTTTGTATTTGTTTATCTACTGATTATATTTATTTATCTAATGCTTTGAGTTTACTTATTTAGATGTTTCTATTGTAAATCATCCTAGGATATGAACAAATCTTGTGCTTACATATATTTGTGCTTCTAATCCTCATGCTTGACCTAATTCAGTAAATTTTGGTGCATGTTGAAATAAGAATCAAACTTGTCCATTCTAGCATCCTAATTTGATTTGATTGTGTGCTTTGAACCTTGAAATATGTGTGTTTAAGACACATTGATGTCTCAAACTTAACTCACATGTGGGTCTTCCATTTATAAAATGATTATGTGACCTAGTACGTATGTTGATATATGAAGCTCTAGTTAGGAGAAAACCTAGTGTGTGACAGCAAACATGTATTTGATGGCCTAGAAACCCATCCAAGATTTACTCATTAGGAGTAAATCTTGGATAGTCCCCGGTTTGGGACTGTTCTTGAACACCTAATATCACTTAGTATGTAAGTGTATAATGTGTATTGGGTTTTTAAGAAAATTTTGGCAGCATTTCCCTGTTTGTTCTCTAAGTACATATGTACTTGGAGAACAGCGGGGAAATGCTGCCGAAATTTTCTTAAAAACTCAATACGCATTATACACTTACTAGTGAGATTAGGTGTTAAAGAATGGGATAGGTGGTACACATTTATTATATATAAGAATGACAACACATGTATTTGTTGGCCTAGAAACCCGTCCAAGATTTACTCATTAGGAGTAAATCTTGGATAGTCCCCGGTTTGGGACTGTTCTTGAATACCTAATCTTACTTAGGATGTTTTAACCATTAATTATATATAAGACCTTAAACCCTAAAGTTTTAACCATAAACCCTAATCTTTTAACCCTAGACCCTAATCTTGTTCTAATATATACTTGTTTTCTCTTTGATCATAGAATGGATAGATCATGGATGTCCATTCCAAATCACTGCACCCCCAAGTTTATTTCTGGTCTTGACCAGTTTATTAGATTTGTCGAGGAACATAGGAAACAACCTAGAGATAGGTTCTACTGTCCATGTAGGCATTGCGGTAACAACTTGAAAGTCAGCAATGGTGACGAAATCAAAAGTCATGTCATGTGCAACGGGATTGTACAAGGCTATACATAATGGAACTGGCATGGAGAGATTTCAAACTTGAAATCAGTGGATGTCGATAGCAGTGCTTGTGTGGAAGAAGAAATTGCCTTCGATGACGTAGATGTGAACGAACCAATTCCAGTAGACATCGTTGATGCGATGTTGGATAGTTGTGGGGTAGAGCACACCGATCCACCTCCCATGTTTAGAAACATTGTGCATGATGCTGAGATACCATTATACACATGTTGTAAGTTTACGAAGTTTAGCGTTGTGTTGAGATTGTATAAATTGAAAGCTAACAATCGATGGAGCGACAAAAGCTTCACGTCATCGTTATCTTTGTTGAAAGAAATTCTTCCTGAAGGAAATGAGCTGCCAATCTCAACATACCGGTTAAAGAAATTGTTGTGCCCAATGGGAATGGAGGCCAAGAAGATACATATATGCCCGAATGATTGTGTATTATTTCAAAAAGACTATGTGGATTTAAAAGATTGTCCGAAATGTGGTGCGTCAAGGTATAAATTGACGACTTTAGGGGAGTCCAAAACTGGTTCTCCTGCCAAGGTGATGTGGTATCTACCTATAATACCACAGTTTCAACACTTGTTTGCCAATCCTATAGATGCGAAGAATTTGAGGTGGCATGCAGATGTTAAGAAAAATAATGATGGGATCCTACGACATGCGTCTGATTCCCCACAGTGGAAGAATATTGATTTATTGTACCCTAAATTCGGTGAAGAAGACATGAATCTAAGACTTGGGCTTTGTATAGATGGGATGAATCCATACGGGACATTGAGCAGCCAACATAGCATTTGGCCAGTTATGATTATTATATACAATCTTCCTCCCTGGTTGTGTATGAAAAATAAGTGTGTTATGTTGTCGTCTTTGATATCGGGCCCTAAACAACCTGGAAATGATATCAATGTTTATCTTGAACCTATGATTGATGACTTGAAGAAGCTCTGGGGTGAAGGTGTGATGACCTATGATGCTTCACGAAGAGAGACATTTTGTTTGCACACTATGTTGTTTTGCACTGTGAATGACTTTCCAACGTATGGGAATTTGTCTGGATATAGTGTCAAAGGATCTAAAGTGTGTCATATATGTGAAGAGAACATTGATTCAATACGACTAAAATACGACGGCAAGACTGTATATCTTGGTCATCGAAGGTTTCTTCCAAAATTTCATCTGTATCGTAGGTTGCGCAAAGCATTCAATGGATGGAATGAGGAACAGAGTGCACCTAAACCTATATCAGGGGAGGATATTTATGAAAGAGTAAAAGACATCACCAATGAATTTGGTAAAAGATCACAATGTACGATGGCCACATGGAGTGACAAGTCCTTATTCAAGAAGAAGTCAATATTTTGGGATCTTCCTTATTGGAGTTCTTTGACAGTCAGGCATTGTATCGATGTCATGCACGTTGAGAAAAATGTATGTGATAGCGTCATCGGTACTATGTTGAATATACCAGGTAAGACTAAAGATGGGATAAAATCTAGAATGGCCTATGTGAAATGGGAATAAGGACAGAATCAACAGAAGTAGTTAGTAGCGATCGAAGAACATACTTACATCCCGCTTGTTACACGTTGTCTAGAAAGGAGAAGAAAGCTTTTTGTGAATGTTGGGTAAATGTTAAGGTGCCCCAGGGTTACTCATCCAACATCCGTACATTGGTATCAATGAAAGATCTGAAGTTGATAGGTCTTAAATCTCATGATTGTCACACTCTAATGCAATAAATATTGCCCGTGGCAATTCGATCTATATTGCTGAAGCATGTACGATTTGCAATCACCAGACTTTGTTTCTTTTTCAACAGTCTGTGCAGCAAAGTTATTGACCATGATACTCTCGATAAATTGCAAAGAGAAGTGGTTGTTACCCTATGTCAGCTTGAGATGTATTTTCCTCCTTCGTTCTTTGATATCATGGTGCATCTTGTTGTCCACTTGACTAGGGAAGTGAAAATGTTGGGACCAGTTTTCTTGCATTTTTATCTATAACTGTGTTTTAAGAATATATCCCTAAGGTTTCTATCTATATGTTCATTTATAATTATATCATGTAAGTGTTTTTTTATCAAATTTTAGGTTGGTGATGTACCCCCTGAAGAAATTACAGCACTTAATGAGCAGCAAAAGAAAATTGAGGAAGTGAGGGGCATCACAATGATGAACAAGTTAATACAGCAAAGGGGAAATGGACCCAAATTGACTGTGGATTTCGATCATGCAGGAAATCCATATGGAGTGAAACGCAACTCATTTGTTTCATATCTTGGGGTTCTTACTCGCAGCCATTGAAGTCCTATCCTAGAATCCTGGCATAAAGTTCCTAAGGGGAAGAAAGACCACATATGGAAGGAACTATGTGTGAGTTATTATTATTTGTAATTCTATTTGTGTAGATTACTAATTTTTAGGATACTAGTTAATAGAAATTCTATTTAATTTGCAGAGCATATTTGGTCTGGATGGAAAGTTGCATCGTAAATGTGTGATGCAATGTTGTGGGAGGGTCCTAAGGAACTATAGGACCAATCTCACCTGAGATTACATACGCGATGTTGAGAAGAGGTTCTTGATTGATTTCCAATTCTACATTGATCACTATTTCACTAACTCTACACTAATAATTTTTATTTGTATTCTCTTTAAAAAAATAAATTTAGGCAGAAGGAAGCCACACAGCAATGGAACTATCTAGACCCCAAAGACTGGGAGGCATTTGTTACCCAAAGAAAAATAGATGAATTCAAGGTATTAAGAGCCACTCCCAATTTAATTAATATATATTTTTATGTATTCATCTATCCAAGATTAACCTTTAGTGTTACTAACCAAATCAATGTGCTAATTAACTAGGCTATCAACGATGCTCAACGAGCAAGGTGTGCATTGAATGTACACGACCACACAATGGGTCCAAGAGGATATGCAGGCATTCACCAAAGAGTACAAGCTGAGTCTGCTTAGCCTACTACTATTCAGGAGACTACAGAGTCCTCTATTACTGCTCCCGCACCTCTACCTCGCCATGCTATATGGATAGCTAGGAGGTAAAACAAGAAGGGAGACACACCGAAGCCCCGCAACTGTTGAGGCGGCTGCAAAAATGGTAAAAATCGACTCTTAGAGCAATCGATCGATATTGATTATTGTTATATTTACTTACTAATTTTTATTGATGGTGATTAGCGGGAGCTGCACGAGCAGAGGAAGGAAGGCAAGTTCATTCCTCAAGGCACAAGGGATGAACTGACAGTTGCTCTGGGTAACCCAGAGCATCATGGACGTGTTAGGGGTGCATGCACTGGTGTGGGCATCAAAGCATTCTTTGGGTCATCCCAGCGCAAACATGCCCCAAAAGCGGGACTTTCACAAGCTGAGGTAACCTATTTTTATTTTAGAATGTTATTGCGAAAAGGAATTCAATAATCAGAAGCTAGCGTTTCTTTTATCCATGTATAGGTAGATTCGTTAATTGATAGGAGAGTCGAGGAAGTACTTGATAAGAGACTCCATGAAGCAATTAGCAAGTGACAGGCATCTCAGGCTGTCACTCAGACAGTACATGTGGCGGGCCGCTCTTCTCCTACTGCTCCTACTGCAGAGGTTGGGAGTAATCCTATAGACCCATCACCTAACACGTCCTCTGGAAGTATTTTTATGACATAATAACTAGTCTGTTCAAGATGATATGTTTGTGTATATATGCATATAACATTCTTTACGTAAATTTGTAGGGGTTGAAGCCATGCTGACTAAAAAGTCAAGAATATATCGTTGTAGAGGCGTTGACTTACCCACCCCTTAAAGGGTGCATGTTTCATGGGTATCCAGTACCAGATGGTGTGGTACGCGTGAGCCCGATACATGTACTCCCCGACTGGACGGATCTTACACTGCCTCATGCACACCCAGATGCTGAAACACTTGGTGAGGCAGTAAGCGGAGTGATACTGTGGCCCGAAGCGGATGTCCTCTATACTGATATTGTATGTTAAATTTCCATTACTTTAATTTGTTAGTGTGTATATATGAGTCAATTGATCTGAAAATATATATACAGGTCAAAAATACGAGACCCACTACATCTCGATCTCCACCTCCTCGAATACTAAGTCGGCTTCCAAGAGACCTACATGCCTCGATAGGTCCTAATTGTAGGGGTGTGATAGTATGGATCGACGAACATGATACAAATTGCCCTATAATTGTTACTATTCCGGAGGATGCTGCAGGTAAATCATACGATAACAATCTATTTATACAAGTTTAGCATACATATTAATGCATATGTAATACAAGTTCTGCATACGTATGTATTAATGCATAGGTATTAATGTAGGTCAATCATACAAAAACAAGACATTTATACAAGATATTTTGGAGTTGTTTAGTTATGAATGGCTGAACACATCTATGATAGAGCTGTGGATATGGTGATATCTTATTTATACATCCATATACCTTATTTTATATACGGTGATCTGGTTTCTTATATATTAATGCATACATAATACATGTTTTGCAACCACTTACACAAGATATGTACAGATTTTGGGTTTTCCCATGTGGGATTTTTGGTTCCATCTTTGATTAGTCTTATAGATGTAGACCCATATTCAGTTACTTCATACTGCTGTGATGCTTTTCAATATTGTGGTAAAAATAATAAGACGGTGATAATAACTCCATTCAATGTCGAGTAAGTTTACTTTGCTTATAATTTGGACTTAAGTAAATTATATTTTTATTGTAGATTTTGAGTTATTAACTTCCTACTTTCTTACCTGTAGTGGTAAGTATTGAGAGTTACTAGTTATTGTCCCCAAGACGTTCACAGTCTATTATCTAGATCCTGCGGGGAATGAGTTGGATACATTATATGGACATGTAATTAAAAGGTCATTATTCTCGTGAGAAATATTTCATGTTTTTATATCTGTTAACATCTGTTACTACATTACTATTTAATTATGTAATTTAATGGGTTACATTAACATATGTAGGGCTTTATAAGAGTACAAAAAAGCTGGAGGAAAGGTCCCCAGGAAAAAGGATCTGTCACTAATTTGGGAGAATGTGAAAGTAATTTCCTGACTCCAATGTATATATTATTTATGTAAACTGTGCTTATTTGTATTTTTGAATATTTTGTATGTTTCAATTTATAGTGTGCTACTTAAGACAACGGCTTGGCATGTGCCTACTATGTGATGATATCTATAGACCTAATCATCAAACATGTCGTAATGGAAATCGATAAGATACAACGAGTATTAGACATAGTCTCATTAGATAATATGAAATATATCAATCTTATTATATATTATTAATTATATATATATGTCATTCTCTTTGCAGGTCTTTAAAACTGCTGACTTCAGCACAGGTGGAAAGCGTTTCGATGTACATGCTCCCTATATGAGAGATGAATTAGCTGATGTAAGAGAAGAATGGGCAAAAACCCTACAAAGAGTGGGAATTTTTAGATATAATTTTATTGACAATGATGACAATGATGAATAAAGAATAACTTTGTTCTCATAATTATTTTTGTATGAATGTGAATGAATTTTTATGAATTGTCATATGTGTGTGAAGATGATCAATACATAAATGTTTCTACATGTGTATGAATGTGAAAAGAGATGAAATGAATGGAACTGCAAGTTGCTACTGGTTTGTACATGTGTGTGATGAAAAAATAATATGAATTAAATGTGCTTATACATGTGTGTGAATCACATATATATAATATTGTCCATCTTGTTAATTTTACAGGTTTGTGGCCTGTTGTTGGCTGATATCAATAGATGTCGTAAACCTGCAGTTCAGAACTGAACTGCTGACGAGCCATACAACAGGCCTACAAACTGATAAGAAGAAAAAAATTATAACATAGGCGTCGGTTATTTGAACAAAACTGACACCAAAGACATAAGACGGCGGTTTTTGATAATAAAAAAAAACCGACGTCTATGTGGCCAGGAACTACGGCCGTACTGGGAAACACAACCGTGGTGACAGACAGGGGATATGGCGTCGGTTATTAGCACAAAACCGACGTCGGTTCTGCTGATATGGCGTTGGTTATCATTCAAAACTGACGCCTATATGCCCTTTACTGGCGCGTTTTTCGGTGGAGGGAAGCATTTTGACGTCGGTTCTTTTAATAACCGACGTATGTAACAATTATATAGTGTCAGTTTTCTTAAAAAACTGACGTCTATAGTCCCTTTGTTGGTGCGTTTTCGGTAGCAGGAAACGTTTTAGCGTCGGTTGGGAACCGACGCTGAAGGGGTCCACCTTTAGCGGCGCCCACTTGGGTGTCCTTTGAAAACCGATACTAAAGCCTTAATTAACCGATGCTAAAGACATGTTCATGTTCTGTAGTAGTGGTTGGGCGTCCGAGATCGATTGGGAGCAATCAAGCATAAAATTTTGGGGGCACTTGGATCTGATCAACACTCCACTACGGGGGAAGACCAAGAAAGGGGCAGCAACACATCACCTACTCAGACCGAATATGATATGTTAGTCAAAATGAATTGATCGCCGCCCGCGATATTGAGCACGACATGTTGCCGTCTACCACCAGAATGCAAACCCATCTTCTCCGGTTTCCTCTAGACGCCCAACCTTAGCATTCAGTGATGAAGGACAGAGAAAAGAGCAGTCGATAGAGTTAGAAAATATCCAGAGGTACCTGACCTCCGTCCACGGTATTGAGCACGGCATGTTGCTAGGCCATAATGTCAATCCACCTTCTCCGATTTCCTCTCGATGCCCAACCTTAGCAACCAATGCAAACTACAGAAATGGAAATAACGAAAGTCGGATGCTTCTGGAACATTGTCGCACCAACATGGTCCTAAAATTGCAAAAAATCCCCAAATCACCTTTTTCATATACAACAAAGGCGTTGCGGACTGCTTTGTAATTTATAAAAATGAAGTCAAAAATTGCAAAAGAAACCCTAAACGGGTTTTCTTATATAGTATAGATTGATAACAAAAATTGCACTGTCAGTCTTTCCATACTCAACAGGTAATTGAGCAGCGGGTTCCTTGTAAAGTGAAAGTAAAACCCAAATCAAAATCCATATTCAATCATACAAAATACTTTACAATGTCTTTTTTCACTCGTGGCGGAAATTTCCTCAAACCATCGAATTATCCCGCTCAACGTATTAAACTAGACACTGCAAAAAAAAAAACTGAAATGATAAGAATGTACTAATATCATTGTTACTTTAATTTGTTAGTGTTATTGTTAGAGGACAATGGAATCCATTCATCATACTCATCTCTTTTTTCACAATCCAGTCATATCAACCAGCCTGGAACTGATCTGAAGCAGCCGAGAGAGCCGACACAGGCATGACCACGCTAAGTAAAGTGTTCAAGCTTTTGAGGATAAAACATGGCAAAGCCAAAAGGCCTTTCCTTTTCGGCTTTCAATCTAGCCAATGATTTCCTAAAATTTTGCCTTGTCTTTTGGAAGGTTGATTGTTTACCCGCTGATTACAGTACTAAATAAGGGGGTATTATCCATCCGTCGACTTGGTGGTGGGACCCTGTCCGGTCATGTTATTTAAGCATCTTATTTTTTTAATTATTAGTAAAGGGGGAGATCCCTGATATTCTTTTCCTTTTTTTTTTAATAACGTCTCAAAGAGAGCACTGAAAATCACGACGGGTGACCACGAGCCGGAGTTGATTGAGAGGGGGCTATTTTGAGGAGCAATGATTTCCGTCGCAACCCCATTTTCTCAAGCTGGTTCATTGGTCGCAACCCCATAATATAATAGCTAAGGTCATACAATAGAGTTACGCTACACATAGTCCCATCTATACCTGGCCACCCACCCGTGTATCGGGAGTCCACAAAAATATGTACATGCCAATTAACTCCATGCAGCAGACTTTTAATACGAAATAACTTCACGCCAATTAACTCCATGCAACAACTGAAGAGTCCCGAGATTCTCTCTCCACTAGCCTTCATTCTCCTCTTTCCAGTTCTATTTCAACCCACCAACATTTCCACTCATTTCTCTCGTTCTAATCCACCCACCTGCATTCCCATATTAGTACAAGTACCTACGGAATCCAATAACAACATTGATCTGGAAGCATAAGCACAATACCTACGGAAAAATCAAGCATAAGTACAGTACCTAACAAATTACAAAATCAAGCATAATTGTATAACTGATATGTAAGCATAAGTACAGTACCTATGAAATCCAATAACAAACATAAGTACAGTACCTACGGAATCCAATATTTTCAAATATAAGTACAGTACCTACCAAATTATAAAATCAAGCATAAGTACAGTACCTAACCAATTACAAAATCAAGCATGATTGTATAACTGATCTGGAAGCATAAGTACGGTACCTATGGAATCCAATAACAACATTTTTCACCTGGACATAATTTTTTTACAAAAGTGTAGTGCACATCTGGTCAATAATCAACTATAAAATGCATCTATAAATATTGTACCCAATTATTAATTTTCAACCCAGTTTGTCAAATATAAGTACAGTACCTCTCAAATTCACTTGTGAATGTATATGTATTTATTGTGGGTACAGTACTTACGTAATCTACAGTGGGGATAAATATGCAATAATTTTTTTTTGTAAGCTATAGTGGATTGATATCTGCCATTTGTATGACTGTTGCATGGAGGGGATAGAGTATCTGTATCTTGCATGTATATTGCATGTTTTTACATGGGTAATAGTATAAAAAACCGGCTGCATGCTGAGATTAATTAAAAATCACCTATTTCCGAGTACCGGGTAGGCCAGCAGGTAGGTCAGGTATTATGTGTAGAATTTTTACATTCAATATCCTTTCTTAGGTGAGGAGCTGACCGAACTCGACCGCGTGGAGTGCCGGTGGAGCATCCAAGGGGACAAACTCATATCGGTACTTGACCTTTTGGACACGTTATGAAAGTTTCCTTAATGCTTCTACTACCAGTACAAACTCACCGCACTCCTTCGTAGTAGTAATCAATCAATCAATAAATGACTTCCACCAAGCCGAAGGCGACAATGTATAATATCCATATTTAATTTCATTTACTAGTCAGTTATTTTCTTCCGCATGTACTGTACTGCACTGCCCTGCCGCCGGGATCAAGCAGTGGCTGACTCGGACCCAAAACCGCATCTTCATCATTCGCCGCCTGTTGTGTTTAGTCCTGCGGGTTGACTTAAGGGCTTGTTTGGTTAGAGGAAAATTACCCACACCTCTAGTTGCAAAACAGGAAATGAAAAAACATGAATTGAAATTCTAACATTTTTGTTTGGATTATTGTAAATTAAATGTGTCTAGTTCTCTTGTTTTTATTTGGTACGATGCGGTTTGCTATGTAAAATAATGCATTGATCAAAGTAGATTGTAGATGCATGCACAGATTTGACGTAGAAATTCTGCTCAATCAATACTTGCACCACGGCAACTTGTGGAGGCTGGAACTGTTGAAAACTAATAATAATAATAATAATAATAATAATAATAATAATAATAATAATAATAATAATAATAATAATAACAAATCAATATGCTTTTCAAATGAATATCACATTCATCTTATAAATAGAAAATGCACCACTGTTCACAAATTCGGTCATGTACAATGTTAGGACTTCCTTTTGTATTAGTATACGTGCCAACCAACTGGGAGAAACATTAAATTCAAATTCAAATTAAGAAAGAAAATACTTCATTCTCAATGAACACGGTTAACACATAATACACAAAATATAGATAATTTTTTCTAAAGAATAACATATTGATCATATGCAGTTCAATTTACATCAGTTATATGCACATGATAGAACAAATTCGGTATTCTACCAAATCCACAAAAGAGAGAGTACATGAACATTCTAATATAGAGTATTCTTTTCTTTTTAAAAATAATATAGAGTCTTTTATTTATGTCTTACATGTCATGACCTCGCCGTTCGATAACTTCTTACCTAAAAACATTTGAAATAACCTCGTAAGCCTCATATAGATCTCTAGTGAGTTGACACCTCCCCACTCAAACTAAGTACATGCATTAGCATCTGATGAGTTATACAAGACTTTAAGGGAATTATAGATATTGAAAAATAGAATGTATTATTCTTACTTTTAGTTAAGTTCAGTTTATGACAATAATCTAATTAATCATAGAGGCATGCATTTAGTCAAATCTCACCCTTTTTAACAATCAATGAGAGAAATCTATGAACATATTATCAAGTTAATCGTTTTAAACTTTCAACCCTATTACAAAGGTAACATGATCTAAATGTCTAGAATAAAGACATAACAAGAACATGATCCTTGTGACACCACACCAGTTAGACCAGGAATATATCTTATAATCTTGAAGCTGAAGTCCACATAGGACATATCAATGAAACAAGGCTACTCAAATGACAAGTAAAGTTAAATCATAATCAGTGTAGATATCTAATCCCAACATCAACTAGTTGTCAATATTTAAGATCACTTGTGAACCACATATATAAGAATATTTAAACATACTGTCTCAAAGAATGATAAATTTTCTCAATAAGAAACATATTCAATAGAAGTAGATTTATCAACCAGTAGTAAAAGGAATGTAACATGCATTCAAATCATACTCTACACGGAAATCTAACCATAGTAGCTCAGCAGGTAATAGCTTAGAATGAATAGCATGGGCTCAAATCAAGCTGAAGGCACTCTACGAATGGCACTCTGCACTGATTGGGCACGGGAGAGGGTGACAAGACCACACCCTCTCAGGCTCTAGGTTTATTGTACTGGGGTGAGTCACAAAGTGGCTCTGCCCTGGGCATATTCCTCTTGGTCAAAAAAATAAATTCTACATGATTTGTCATTTTTTATTCATTTCCCTTGAAAGTACTTGGTTTGTACCTCACCAAATAGAAGTTGTCATTCCTGATTCTTGTGTTAATGATTCATCATTACTATCTTAGAGTTTAGTCAGTCAATTTAAGATATCAACAATAGATATTGGTCCACTATCGAGCTGCTTAAGAGGATCACATCCTCATCTTAGGTACATGAGATAGAAACCAATGTAACAAAATACATATATCATCATTTGATATAACATATCATCATATTTTATATGTTTTACTATTTTTATTTCATTAGTCTATTCATTATGAAAATAGACGTTCACAATAAAGGATTTAGGGCTACAATCATGTCATGTGAATCACTCCTAAATCCTAATGGTCTAACCTACAAGATCTTGATCCACACTCTAGAAATTCTTCTTGTAATTCTGACACCCTACACTTACAAGAAAAGCTTAACCATCGGCCGAGTTTCACCAAGGAAAAACTCGACCGACAACTCAAAATTGTTTGGTCGCATAGTATCGTCGGTCGAATTACCTTTATGAAAACTCGGCCGACAACACAATACAAAAACTATATAAAAGTGTTTCCAACCATTGGAGTGTTGCAAAACTCAAGTTGTCGGTCGAGCTTCATTAAGGATAAACTTGATCGACAACTCAAAATTATTTTCTCGCATAGTGTCATCGGCCGAATTACCTTTATGAAAATTTGACGGACAACACTATATGGAAAAATGTTACCAATTGTTGAAGTGTCATATATCTATTGCAACACCCCAAATGGATAGAATTCAATCCCATCTCTACTGACTAGCAAGCAGCCTCAATTATAAATAGGAGCCATTGGGCTTCATCCCATGATTAGCCAAGTAGTATGAATGTTCCTATATTATAGTTGAGTGTCCCCAAGAGCCTCCATTCACTCTCAAGCTTAATCACTTGCTATATCCGTTAGAATGAGTAGGATATTTATAGGAGAGTTATTCCTACATGAATATTTTATGAGGCTCTCATTTCCTCCACCTACCTATCTCTCAATTCTACCATGAAGATGAAGATTCTCTCTCTTGGCTAAGAGAAGTGAAGAAGAAGGGAAAGAGTCCCTTGGTGAATGTGAAGTCAAAGGCAGAAGATCCAAGTCAAGAATGGGTAAATCCTTAAAGGCAGAAGACTTGGTGCAAGAGTGGGTAAGTCCTTGGAGAAGGCCAAAGGCTCATTGTGAAAGTGAGTAAGTCCTTGGCAAGGTAGAAGACTCTTGGTCATGGATGGGTAAGTCCTTTGTAAGGTTATTGCTCTCTTATCCTCAAAGGGAAGGCTAGGTATCCTTGTCTTTGTAAAGGAAGGTCAATGTAGCAACTCTTATAATAGAATATAAGGAGCGAGACATGGTTGAAAATTCTAGAAGTTGATCTCTCTATGTAGTAAACGTACATCTCCTAATTTGGAGGTTGGAACCACTATATATATTGTGTTATTTGTGCTTGTTCAATCTTTCTCTCCCTTTCTATGTATGTTTAACTGCACTCAAATTTCATATAAGCAACTTTATCTTGGGATATAATTTGAAGGTCTAATGAGTTTGGTTTAAGATTTTTGTAGCTCTACTCACCCCCCTCTAGAGCCCATTAATGATCCAACAATTGATACCAGAGAGAATCTTCTCCAAACAACACTTCTACAAGTAGGATAAGATGGGTGATTATCAAGGTGGGAGATACTTCATCAATATATCAATCTTTATGGAAGCAACTTCCTCTATTGGAACAGAAGGTTACAATTCTACATCAAAGGATCAAATATTGAGTTTTGGAGAATTGTGGATCTTCTATACAAGCTACTATAGACAAAGGTATAAGAATGGGATGAGGATACTTTGAAGAAAGCAACCTTGAATGTAAGATCTATCAACGTCCTCTATGCCTCTCTTTCCCCCACTGAGTTCAACCAGATTTCTTCTTGTGACACGACTTATGAGATATGGATAAAGCTATGTGTCACTTATGAGGAAACAAAGCAAGTGAAGGAAAGTAGAGTCTATATGCTCAATGGTCTCCTTGAAAGCTTTAATATGGGAAAGGATGAAAGGGTGGTTGAAATGTATGCAAGGTTCAACACCATTGTTAATGGTCTTGCCATCCTAGGTCATCATATGGATCAAGGAAGATCAAATCAAATATCCTTATGACTCTCCCAAAGAGGTGAGAAATAAAGGTGACCACCATTGAAGAAACAGAGCTCTTGGTGATATTCCTATTGAAGATTTAGGAAATATACAAGCCTTGAAAGCTACACTTGACAAGCAAGAGGAAGAAAAAAGGGAAGAAGAGAAAGATCTCAAGAGAAGAAGCAAGATGAAACCCAATCCCAAATTGAAGTTATTGTTAGTTAAGATTCTCCATCCTCTCAAGTTGAAGAAGACACCATGTACTCCAAAGGTAGACTTCACAAAGGCAAGTCTTTTTCCTCCACTCGGTGCTTCAAATGTGGAAAAAAGGGTCACTTCAAGGAATATTGTCCACAAGGTAAAAAGACCCATCATCACAAGAGAAGGGAAGAGGAGTATAAGAAGAAGGAGAAATGACACAAAAACTCTAGTGACTCCTCCAACTCATGCTCAAGAGAATATTCTAGTGGAGGATCTAGCTCAAGCTCTAGTTATGGTGGAGAATGCAATTTTGCTATCATGGCAAGTGCAAATGAAGATTCAAATGAGGTAAATCTAAACTCTTTAGATAAAGAATCTTTAATTGTAAATTTTCATGCTACTCGTGCCTCCCTTAAGTCTAATAAAAAGAAAAAGGAAAAACTTGCCAACATTGTTGATAACTTGCATGAAGAAAAAGATGATCTTGAACATGCTAAAATTTGCTTGCAAGATGATGTTGATAATCTCTAAAAGTATTATCTAGAACTAGAATTGAAATTCAACAGTGCTGAGGTTGAAAATAATGCTTATCTTATACAAATAGATTCTCCTAAACTTGAAAATGCTAACTTGCTTGATAATATTAGATTTCTAGAAACTCAACCTCTTATGCCTAGTCTTAATGAAGAGCATGGTAAACTTGTGAATTCTCTCATGCTTGATATTAATGAGTCAAAAAGATGAAAAATAAATTTTTTTCAAAAGAGGCTTGGCCGCCCACAAAATCCCAAAGATATCAAAAGAGTTCCCACCCATGCTTATAAATTAGAATGCAGTAAATAAAAGCCTGAGCGTGAATAAATGAGTGCTTGTTTTCTCTTTTAGGAGAGTTGAGGATGATGCCCAACCGATGTATGATTGCGCTCATGAATGCAGGTATGTCATGCCTGGTAGTATCACTCTAGAAACTCATTAAAGAGTCACTAGGAACCCCTAGGAGACCTATGGGACCATCCCAGTATCAGGGTTGGTTCGAGTGTAGTATGAGGAGTTTGTATCACTGCTTTGGGCCAACTGGCTCAGACTACAGGGACTACTACTTGTTACATGGACCAACCTGACGCAGATCGGGGTCCCCAGAAGTCATTAGAGCCTTTTTGCTTATGTTGCTTCTTAGGATCTGAATAAGTGAGAGGCGCATTGTACTTGTTTGGTCTACATGGATACATGATGATGACTCATTGCTCATCACCCACGTGATCATCTATGTGACAATGCTTTTATGTTGTATAATTATGATTCAAGCCCTCATGAGTATCGACAGGTTATAGTGGACTAGCTTAATCTTTTCTGGTTGCTCTTTGATCTTACTTTGACAGGATTGTTCTAGATTAGTGGGGGTTTGTTCTGAAACAACATGCATTAGGAGAATTGATGTTTTAGCTATTTTTCTTAACCTTAGGATTTCCCGTCAAGCTTAATTTGGATGCTATCTTTTTGTTCTTTGAGCACAGTCATTGCTTGAGGACAAGCAAAGGTTTAAGCTTGGGGTGGTTGATAACACCCAAATTTATGTATTTATGCTAAGCATTTATCTATGGTTTTGTGTCACTATAACCTTAATATGCCCAAAATATCTCATGTTTCTTAGCTTTTAGTAATTTATATCTTTTCATAGATAAAGTTTCTTAATCTAGCCAATTTTGGGACTTGCAAGCATCGAACCTGAAAAGACATATATTCTCTGAGATCTTTCCCCAACACACGATTTTTGCGGCAGCCGAGCTTCCATCTATCTCAACCGTGACCGCAGTGAGCAAGACTGGGGTCGAGGTAAGTAGGATCGTGACCGTGGCATCCACCTCGACCGCAATATGAAGCAATGCCATGATCACAAGAATGACTGCGACCGCAGATCGAACCTCGACCGCAGTGAATCCTAGACCACAATGTGACAACAACCACGAACGTGCACACCCAGACCGCGACCACGGGGAAACACCCCTTAACCGAGTAACCTACCACGACCGCGGATTGAACCTTGACTATGGTGCATCTTAAACTGCGAAGTTGGTCTCACCTATAAATACCCACTCTTATCGACCGATTTGGGGGGGTTGCAAAGGGGGAGTCCTAGGTTCCAATATGGGGAGTTTCCACCTTGTGGTTCCTACCCCTCTTGGTTCCTAGAGCCCCGTGGGAGAGTTCGAGGGACCTGGAAAGGCCGGTGAACTCGTCCTACGCCTATCTCTATATTTAGCTTCCATCCATCATCACTTCCACCTATGTTTACCCATTCCCACCATTCCCAGCCATCTTCCACTTCCACACATCTACCGAGCTACTATTTGGGGTAGATCTAGAGAGAAAGGAGGCCAAGGAGTCTAAAAGATCAAGGCGGACGACCTAAAAGATGAGATCTGGTTTATACAGAGGCTAGGGAGTGAGAGCCACCTCTCCTCTACGGGCTAAATCTCTTCTTCTTCTCCTTTCTTCTACTGTTCTTCTTTGTTTTTGTACAATGATGTTCTTTCACCTTTGTTCGGTGTCAACTATACTTGTCCATGGCTAGTTGAGCTCCTTCTTGGCTATGTAGCCCATTTTGGGCAAGTTTATGTACTTTTACCATAAGCAAGTGACTTATTTTAGATCTAGCACATTTTTTGTTCTATCTCCTCCTTCTAGTTATGATTGCTAGTTTGGTTGATCTCTTTCTAGCTTGAACTGTTATTTCTACCTATATAGAGAGATTTGTTGTAGAAATAGACAAGATAAGGTAGCTTGGATCGGAATCTAAAAGGAGGACGGTTCAAGGTCGTCTGTTCCTAACATCTCAGAATATTCTAGACCTGGGAGGGCATCTAGAATATTCTAGGACGTTAGTTTGTCATCCTCGAGAGAGGGTCCATGACATTGTTGGGATTTAGTTACGCTTTGCAAAAGTGAATGGGATGAGCCCAAGGAACATATACCACTACCGTATTATGTTTTGAATGTAGGTTTCTTGTTGAGGTGTTCGAGGGTTGTCTACGCCTGAGAACGGGTGCGTACACCACCCAACTTGTGGTTACATGGTCGAGAACTCCTCTCTGATTAGTAGGATCCCACAAACTCTATTTTGTTTTCTTTTCTTTATTTAGTTTTAATTCGTGACAACCCGCTAAATAAGTTCTAATCCAAACTTTTTTCAACTATCATCTTGGCTTATCTGACTTAAGAACGAAATCCTAAGCATCCTAAACGTCACCACATCCTTGTTTTTGACCCCGTGTACCTACTTCGACCCCATAATAAAGTTGTGGGGGTCTTCAAAGGTTTCATGTTATAAATCTAAAAGCTCTATTCCTTCTAAGTCCACCTCCCTTCTAAATGTGTGATTCAGGCCGATCACTAGGGATCCCAGAATTAGACCTAGGGGCAAATCTCAAAATTCACACATATAAGCAATTTTCCTAAATTCCTAGGTGATTTCACACACAAACCAACAAGCAATTAATGGAGAATGAGATATAAATAGAACATAATCATTAGCAAATGGAATTACAAAGTTTACATGTCATTCCCCCCCAACATGGTATCAAAGTAACATTTTACACCCCAACCAACGCACCCAAGGGGGCCTAGCTACTCATGGAAATGGAAAATACAAAAAGAAAGGAGAAAGAGGTAGAAGAAGCCATGGAGATTGGTGTAGATAGAGAAATCCTCCTCTCTATCTACTGCAAGATGTCCTCCTCTCTCCTTCAAGGTGCAAGGGTGTGGAATGAAGAGGATTATGGGTAGAAATTAGGATAAACTAGTGTTTTGGTGGTGGAAATGGTGAAATGGAGTGGAATGAAGGTGGAAATGGAGTAGAATGGCTAAGGGGTGAAAATGGGGGGCTAAGAGGGGTAGGAGGTATCTAACCTGGTTCTAGAGCCATCACTTAGGTATATATAGGTGTCGGGGAAGCACTAGATCAAGTAGGGGTAGTATGGGAAAAATAGTGGCAAAAGTTGTAAGGCCCCTGAACTTGCTTAATGAATTGAATGAGCTTAATTACCATAATTGAATGCTTATAACCCTAATATAACCTTTTTATATGTTTTGAAAACATAAGACAAGCTTAAGTTTCAAAATTGGTCCAATTTGGACACTGTTTGAGCAAGTTATGCAATTTTCTTTACATTTTGGACTTTTCTACAATTTACCCAATTGAGGGGGTTTATTTCCAGTTTATCACATACATTATGTTCCTTAGATGTTATATTATCATTATTGAGATTTTTGAGCCATGGGGCTCCTATTTGAGCCATGGTTTGAAGGTGTTTTCATCAAGGGTATTTTAGGGTTTACCCCTTCATGGATGAGCTACCTTTAGTAGCTACCAACTAATGAATTATGTGATTGGCTGGAAAATTCGATAAAGGAAAGCTAAGCAGGTCAATAGGGATGGTGGGGGAGCTGCTTGTATGTGTGCTTGTGGTGCGCTCCCGCTAGAGGCTTGCAACAAGTGCAATCCACGAGGTCGGGAGGCACGGGATGAGATGGGATTGTGCTTTCGAAATTTATAAGACCTAAACTAGCTACCTACGTCTACTAAAATACTACACCCACAAGCGCACGGGGTCGTGTCATAGTATAGGAAGGCGGCAAGTATAGGGTCGATCCACAGGGAAAAGAGGGGGCGCTAGAGCTAGGTTAGTTTGGCTAGGTTCCTACTGCGGAGACTAGGGTTAAGGGTTTGAAGGTTGATTTAATTGTTAAACTAAGGATAAACAAGCAAGCAATTAAAGGCAGGAATGAAATCTACGTTAACCCTAGACTAGATTAAGGCTAAACAAGCAAGATAGGATTAAGCTAGGTATGGAAAGGCAAATTACACTGAGGCAAGCAAGAGGAAGGCAAGAAAGCAAGTAAAGAGCTAATCTAACATTAACAAGGCAAGAACAAGGCAAGAAGCTAACTAAGCAGGAAAATAACTAACTAAGCTAAGCAAGGACAAAACTAGGGTTTTAAACAGTAAAGAGATGTGTGGGCTGTTTAGGGGTATGAACTTATCAATTAAGTTGGGGGTGACATATGAACATTATGATTCCATTTAGATTATCCAAACCAAACAACAAGTTAGAGTCTAATGGATTAACCTAAGCTACTAACTGGCCATGGATATGCTAGGTTGTGTATAGGGGAACTAGTCCCTAACACCCCCTACTACCCTTACGAGGCTCAAATGGGTTAGGGGTTAGGTTCAATCCAATTAGATCCTAATCAAGTCTAGGTTTCTAGATTAGACATTCCTAGGGCAATTAGGGGCCGAGGGTAGTAATGGGGAGGTGAAATTAGGATTTTGGACCCCAATTCCCCCACATTCTAGCCTTGAGAAGGCTCCATGCTAATTGCACTAGAATTATCCAATCTAGCTACTTAGATCTCTCACTTAGGTTTAGGGAGATTGATTAGGATGTAGGAAGATGGGAGGCAACCTAGGGATCCAAGAATTGGACCTAGGGGCAAATCCCAAAATTCACACATATAAGCAATTTGCCTAAATTCCTAGGTGATTTCACACACAAACAACAAGCAATCCATGGAGAATGAGATAGAAATAGAATATAATCATTAACAAATGGAATTACAAAGTTTACATGTCATTTTCCCCCAACATGGTATCAAAGTAACATATTTGACCCCAAATAGCCCACCCAAAGAGCCTAGCTACTCATATACATGGAAAATACAAAAAGAGAGGAGAAGAAGATAGAGGTGGCCATGGAGCTCGAAGTAGTGGCTGTCAATCCTCTCTCCAACAGTAGCATGTCGACCTCCTCCCTCCTCCAAGGTGCAAGGGTGAAGAATGAAGGGGATTATGGGTAGGAACTAGTCTAAACTAGTGATTTGGTGGTGAAAATGGTGGAATGGGGTGGATTTGAGGTGGATATGGAGTGGATGGCGATTTGGGGACCTAGGAGGCGATGGAAGGTAGCTAACCTCATGCCCCAGCCGCCACCTAGGTATATATAGGTGTCTAGGGGGTCTAGGGTTAAGTTAGGGGTAAATGGGGAAAATAGTGGAAAAATCGGGTAAAATTATGTGTAGCACGGCCGTGCTGGGCTGCACGGCCGTGTTGGGCAATGGGTAGCACGACCGTGGTGGATGGGAACGGCCGTGGTGAGAAAATGGATTGAACAGGGGAATTTTTAGTTTCTAGGGCTGGTGGCACGGCCGTGCTCGCCAGCACGGCCGTGCTGGGAACTGCCAAAACGGCCATTCTTGGTAACACGGCCGTTTTGGCCAACTGGGTCAATTTTTGATGATTCTGCTGCTTGGGGCATGTCCCAGCACGGCCATTCCATGGTAGCACGGCCGTGTTGGGGTCCTTCCCCTGCATTTGAGTGTTGAACTTGGCCATCCATGGAGGGTATTGCTTCAAAACCTTCTTTGACCACTTGGGGTAGGTTGGGCGTGGTTTCAGCCTCATTTTGGGCTCCTCCAAGCCTAGGGAAACCCTAAATTCAACCATCTTCTTTCCAATCCATCAAGTAGTGGCCAAAGTACCTATAAAACATGCAAAAACCATCCATACGTGATTTTGACAATAAAACACATATTGAGGGAAATAACATGTAATCTAACAAGTATAGATGTGGCTGAAATGCAAAATGACACAAGATAAAGCCCTAAAATAGGGCTGAATCACCACCCCAAACTTGAAACATACTTGTCCTCAAGTATGCTCCAACTCAATCTCTCTACAAAACTTTCACAAAAAGAAATGACAAATGCAATATAAAAGACGATTGTTGCTGAATGGGATAAAAAATGACTAAGTACATGCATTTCACCTCTCTCCTCTCCTTCTTTCACAATCCAATCATGAAAAGAGCACAAAGCATATGAACTTCAAATATAGTACATAGAATACACAAGTTATCCTTATTTCTTCCATTAAGTTCCGGGTAAACCGTTTCATGGTGGCGTTAATCAAAAATGACTAGGAGTGCTGTTTCACATTCATGCATTCAATCTTATATCTCAAATCACACTGAATGACCCACATGGCTGCGGAAAAGGGTAAAATGAGCTAAGTTTGATGCTTCTTAGCTCAATAGGTATGAAAGTGGAAGAAATGGTTGCGGTAAGATTTTTGGAGTGTTTTTACACACTCATCTTTTCTTTATTTGAATGCTCTTAAACAGGAGCATCCTTTTATTTTCTTTTTGTATTTTGCATTTTTTTCTTTTCTTTCTTGCCCTTGGTGTAGATAGGGCATATGGTGGATAGAGTGAAGTGGGGAGATAGAGATGTGGCCACCCCAAACTTTTGGAGGTGGCCACGGCTAATATGTGCACTTTGGCATCTTTTTATGAGGCGGAGGGGTATGAAGATGGTGGAAGAATAGTTGGGTCAAAGAGGGGTCATTGGTATGATTTTCCACATAAGACATTATGTATGAGAATTAATCCAACACTTCATCCAAGATATCACACCACATGAATGAACAAAATGAAATTGATATATCAAACAGGCAATTCCACAAACACTAAGCGTTCAAAGCTTGCTCAATTTCACAATTCAACCAATTCAATCACAATCATAAGAGAGGTGATGCACATGTAAAAAGTCAAACACTGATACCAGTTAGCAACAAACAATGGTGATTCACTTGCATTTGTCAAAGGTCAACATTTTAATTCAAAACAGTAGAGATTGGGTCAAAACACATACTTTTAGACAAGAAATCTCAAATTTGAGCAAAATTGGCCAAAACGGTGCCAAGTTGCCTTCAATCACATCTAAACTCTATATTATTGAACTTAAAGTAGTAAACAAGCAACTACTAGCTATAACATGCAAGAATTACCAAAAATTTGCATGATATGAAATGCATGGCAAGAAGAGCATTTTTTGAAAATTACGCAAAAATAGCAAGGAAGCAAACTACATGGCATGCAAGTATGCAAAACAAGCACACAAAGTATGGATACACAAATACGAGAGATGGTTATACTGTTCAGTCATCTTGAGAAAAAACTTAGAACAAGGAACATAGAAGAAAGTGGGGTAAACAGGGGCTTACCGCCCTACCACCCCAAACTTTTAAACCATGTTGTCCTCAACATGAAATAGAAGCTCAGAATGGTAGGGTAGAGGGCATGGAGTCATGGTAGATAAATGCCAAGAGGGGAGAGAGATCCTAATGTGTCCATTGAGCAGGGGATACCCTCCACGGCCGTGGTGTGCACCGCGCCCATTTTGGAATGCATGCAACACGGCCGTGTTGTGTGGCACGGCCGTGCTGATATCCTTTCTGTAGCTTCTCTACTGATTTGCAATTTTTTCTTCATTTTTGGTCTCCTCCTTGTCAATATCATCCATGCATCACTCTTCTTCCAATGTACCTGTCCTAAAATGACATAAACAACAAAAACCATCAAGCATAAAGTGTGTGTGTGTGTGTTTTCTTGGAAAGTGTAAAAGCAAAGCAAAAGTATCAAAAATTGAAGTTTGGGTGAAAAAATCCCAAACCTAGGTGGGTTGCCTCCCACAAGTGCTAAGTTTCATGCCTTCAGCTGGGCTTGTTGTTCTTTCACCATCAACCATGGTCCAAAAACAAAATGTTTTCACCCCCATCATAAGCAATCCTCTCAAATGCTTTCCTTGATTGATCTTCCTCCCAAGGGTCATGCGAGCTTCGTAAGTCTTTTTCAGCAATTCTCTCTCCTTGGGGATCATCATCATATATCTTAATTAGCCTTAAGACCCTCAAAAATCTCATGCCATAGGTTTTCTCTCTCTTGAGGAATGGGTCTTCATAGGCACCAAAGAGAGGGGTCTCAATCATATCCATTTACATATGGGAAGTAGGGGGAGCATGTGATAGTTGTGGTGGTGGCATCAATGTTGATGGCCGTTGGACTTTAGGTGGAGGAGGGCATTGAGGTTGGAAGGTGAATTGGTGGGAGGGTTGTGGTAATGGAGGTGGTAGAATGAATTGAGGTTGGAAGGTGAACTGGTAGGAGGGTTGTGGCAATGGAGGTGGTGGTAGTGTGTAAGGCTTAGGATAGCCTTGGAGGTAGGGTAGTGGAGGAGGGAATTGAGGTTGGAAAGTGAAGTGGTGGGAAGGTTGCGGCAATGGAGGTGGTGGAGGTGTGTAAGGCTTAGGATAGCCTTGGAGGTAGGGTGGTGGAGGAAATGGATGGGTTTGTGCATTTTGGCCTTCCATCTTGTCTTCTCCGAGTGGCTTGTCACATGCACAAGGCACAACCAAACAAAAGAAAGCAAGTTAGCAAACCAATATACACAAAGAATGCAAAGAAAAATGAATAAAGAATAGCAATGATGAGGGCAGTAGGAAAAGTCAAAGCAAAACTAACTAGCTAGGACGAGCGCCTCTAATCCCCGGCAACGGCACCAGAAAGCTTGGTGCGCTCCCGCTAGAGGCTTGCAACAAGTGCAATCCACGAGGTCGGGAGGCACGGGATGAGATGGGATTGTGCTTTCGAAATTTATAAGACCTAAACTAGCTACCTACGTCTACTAAAACACTACACCCGCAAGCGCACGGGGTCGTGTCGTAGTATAGGAAGGCGGCAAGTATAGGGTCGATCTACAGGGAAAAGAGGGGGTGCTAGAGCTAGGTTAGTTTGGCTAGGTTCCTACTGCGGAGACTAGGGTTAAGGGTTTGAAGGTTGATTTAATTGTTAAACTAAGGATAAACAAGCAAGCAATTAAAGGCAGGAATGAAATCTACGTTAACCCTAGACTAGATTAAGGCTAAACAAGCAAGAAAGGATTAAGCTAGGTATGGAAAGGCAAATTACACTAAGGCAAGCAAGAGGAAGGCAAGAAAGCAAGTAAAGAGCTAATCTAACATAAACAAGGCAAGAAGCTAACTAAGCAGGAAAAGAACTAACTAAGCTAAGCAAGGACAAAACTAGGGTTTTAAATAGTAAAGAGATGTGTGGGCTGTTTAGGGGTATGAACTTATCAATTAAGTTGGGGGTGACATATGAAAATTATGATTCCATTTAGATTATCCAAACCAAACAACAAGTTAGAGTCTAATGGATTAACCTAAGCTACTAACTGGCCATGGATATGCTAGGTTGTGTATAGGGGAACTAGTCCCTAACACCCCCTACTACCCTTACGAGGCTCAAATGGGTTAGGGGTTAGGTTCAATCCAATTAGAGTATAATCAAGTCTAGGTTTCTAGATTAGACATTCCTAGGGCAATTAGGGGCCGAGGGTAGTAATGGGGAGGTGAAATTAGGATTTTGGACCCCAATTCCCCCACATTCTAGCCTTGAGAAGGCTCCATGCTAATTGCACTAGAATTATCCAATCTAGCTACTTAGATCTCTCACTTAGGTTTAGGGAGATTGATTAGGATGTAGGAAGATGGGAGGCAACCTAGGGATCCAAGAATTGGACCTAGGGGCAAATCCCAAAATTCACACATATAAGCAATTTGCCTAAATTCCTAGGTGATTTCACACACAAACCAACAAGCAATCCATGGAGAATGAGATAGAAATAGAATATAATCATTAACAAATGGAATTACAAAGTTTACATGTCATTTTCCCCCAACATGGTATCAAAGTAACATATTTGACCCCAAACAACCCACCCTAAGAGCCTAGCTACTCATATACATGGAAAATACAAAAAGAGAGGAGAAGAAGATAGAGGTGGCCATGGAGCTCGAAGTAGTGGCTGTCAATCCTCTCTCCAACAGTAGCAGGTCGACCTCCTCCCTCCTCCAAGGTGCAAGGGTGAAGAATGAAGGGGATTATGGGTAGGAACTAGTCTAAACTAGTGATTTGGTGGTGAAAATGGTGGAATGGGGTGGATTTGAGGTGGATATGGAGTGGATGGCGATTTGGGGAGCTAGGAGGCAATGGAAGGTAGCTAACCTCATGCCCCATCCGCCACCTAGGTATATATAGGTGTCTAGGGGGTCTAGGGTTAAGTTAGGGGTAAATGGGGAAAACAGTGGAAAAATCGGGTAAAATTATGTGTAGCACGGCCGTGCTGGGCTGCACGGCCGTGTTGGGCAATGGGTAGCACGACCGTGGTGGATGGGAACGGCCGTGGTGAGAAAATGGATTGAACAGGGGAATTTTTAGTTTCTAGGGTTGGTGGCACGGCCGTGCTGGGAACTGCCTAAACGGCCATTCTTGGTAACACGGCCGTTTTGGCCAACTGGGTCAATTTTTGATGATTCTGCTGCTTGGGGCATGTCCCAGCACGACCATTCCATGGTAGCACTGCCGTGTTGGGGTCCTTCCCCTGCATTTGAGTGTTGAACTTGGCCATCCATGGAGGGTATTGCTTCAAAACCTTCTTTGACCACTTGGGGTAGGTTGGGCGTGGTTTCAACCTCATTTTGGGCTCCTCCAAGCCTAGGGAAACCCTAAATTCAACCATCTTCTTTCCAATCCATCAAGTAGTGGCCAAAGTACCTATAAAACATGAAAAAACCATCCATAAGTGATTTTGACAATAAAACACATATTGAGGGAAATAACATGTAATCTAACAAGTATAGATGTGGCTGAAATGCAAAATGACACAAGATAAAGCCCTAAAATAGGGCTGAATCAGCTTGTATATTCTTAATAATTTAAGGCCATAAACACATGGGGAAGCTACTTTTACACCTCATGCTTGCTTCTATCCTTATCCATGGGCTATATTTACCTCTTCTTTGCCCATGTTAAAAAATATTCTTTCTTTCTCTTTCCTCTAACCTGGAGAAATGAATCCACTCTATTTTTTTGTAGAACCAAGTGCTCTAAGGTAGAAGATAACCTCTTTTTGGAGAAGAAGGTCTCCTAGAGCAGCTAGGGTTTCCAAGGTCATCTTCTAGGGAATTCGACCAAGGAAAGTTGTTTTCTTCTTTCCTTCTCAATTTTTCTTACTCTTCTCCTTCCTTAGACCTTCCTCTAGGTTGGAACCCTGCTATTCCATGGTGAAAAGTGGCTCTACAACTCAAAAATGTATCCTTCTTATTTCTTTTTCTAGGATTTTGCTTCTTTGTGGAGAGAAGTACTTATTTGGCCAAGTTCAAATCCAAATCCAAGGTTTTCTTGCCCTATTTGCTTGCGATTCTTGCTGTTTGATATCTGACCTACTCTATAGAGGTGATTTATATAAAATTCTTCACTTATATTTCTTACTAGAAGCTTGTTAGTTCATGTTTATGCCTTAATGTGTTGATTTAAGCATAAAGAAACCATGCTTGTTGAGAATTTCAAATTTTTGTGGTGTTCCTTGTTCTGTTCCAGTTCTATATGAACTTTAAACATGCTTACATCCTTTTTAAGGTGTAACATGATCTGGGACAGGTTGATAGCAACAACTTATGGTGCTATGTACAAAACAATTGATGGTTCAAATTAGGATTTCAAGCTATTTTCTTCCCTATCACACAACTGATGGTCATATCATTCAACAACCAATAGTGTTGCTATCTTGGCAACTGATTTTCGTGATCAAGGGTGTCAAATTTATGGTGACAACCTGTAATCGCTTCCTTAGGTCAGGTTTTGGCTCAATTAGACATATGCTTATCATCCACTAAGAATTCTAATGATGTTATCAATTGATGATGACATTAGCTTAATATGTGATGGTGTTAACTGAATGTATTACTGATCTAACAACAAATGGTGACCTAATGATCACAATTAATGATGGATTATGTCATCACCATATATTATGAGTTAAGAATGTAATTGTAAATTTGACTAAACCTTATACTAATGGTTCCTTGATTCAATTGATCTAATGGTTAAACTTATACTTCAATTGATAACCTTGAACAACGAACCTGATCCAATGAATAATATTGGATGCTTCAACATCCAATGGATTAGAATAAATCACATGGCATTATATGTGGGTCCTAGTGATGATAATTTTTCGGTTCAATACCATTAATTTGTAGTCTTACCTTTCTCATCATATAGTTATATTTGATAAATCACTATAATAAGTGGATGCGTAACTCCCATGTGATCTAGCTTGTTATACCTAACCTTAGTGTAATTATATGATGTTGACTGGTTATAATCAGACCCCTTGAATGATTAATGTGATAATGAATTACACTCTTCTTGTGTTGAAACCACATTATAGTACTATTTGAATATCATAGTACCTTGCCATGTTAATATCTATGAACGCATATGTGCTAATTATCTTTTGAGCCTTGTTTAAGGCATGTAATGATGATGATAACCTTACTATGAATAATGTGATGGTCTTAACGACCTTTAGGCATGTTTGAAGCCATGATCGAGGTGAAATCCTCTTCATGTTCCAATAAGGGTTAAAACCCTGGAACTTGTGATACGATATTGGTATCTTGTAAAAGTATGATGATAAGTGTGGTCCATTAATTTGCAATGAATGATAGCATGTAGTAATGTGATTATGATTTATATCTCAAATGTTTTATATCTTTTGAAGTTGTTTTACATATATTCTTGTTAGAAAAGAATTAAGGTTTGAATGTCCATTTGTATGATTTAGCCTTAATTCACCCAGTTGGCATAACTAATTAAATGAAACTCTAATCATGTAGTGCCCTGTGCCATAGATTTATCTGGGTGTCAGAAATTGCCATATAGTGAAACGAGTATTCCTAAGGGATACTCAGAGCACATACTGATGAGTATGCATGGTGTTTGTCATCTTGAATTCAAGTGTTAGGGAGGATGACAGTGGTCATACCTAGCCCTCAGTTTGAGAATGGCTGCGATCTTGTCTCGGTGATTATATATATATATATATATATATATATATATATATATATATGATGATATTGGAGGACAACTATGGATGTACCTCAGATGGTAGGGTATGCGTACCTACCTCCTTTCACTAGTGTCATGACCTGTACCAAGGAGGAACTAGGTTGTTAGCAACTTGACCTTATGTGTCGCTGTGGCGGACCCGTATGGACCGGGGACGGAGAAGATCTTAGGAGTTTGACTCTTCCTAGATCTTGTATGGCACTAATTTCGACTTAGTAGTGGTCAGTTGGGACTTGAGTGGTATTTCTCAAATCCCTCAGGGCAATGTAATAAAAGAAGTGAAATAAGCCCTGTAGTATACTGGCTATGGTTAAATACATCTCATATTGTTTGATTAGTCTTTAACTTGTCTTTATCCTACTTAGTGTTTACAAGATGATACTTAACCTATTATACTTCTTGTCAAGTTAATTTGATTAATGGCTTAGTATGCTTAACCTATTCAATTTGCTTAAATTGCTTATTCATTTCTCTATCTACTCAGTTCATTTACTGTTAATGAATATGTTATAATCGATATATGTTGGAGAGAGTTATATCTCTCACTGGGACTGAGTCTCACCCATGGGTCACCACATTTTTTTAGGTGGTCGCGGGAAACAAGGTCGAGGTCGCACTGTGGAAGAAAACTAACCTCGTGATCAATAAATTCAGAAGGTTGGTTAGTTGTAGATGTTAGTAGTAGAGTCCTAGTGTCATCCCTATACTTTCAGGTCTGGGTATGGGATGTGTTTTCTAGATGATATTGTAACGACACCCGCCATCATTAAGATAACAAGCGTCATTAACAATAATAAAACATGCGGAAGCGATAATCAGTTGCAGCGGATTACCAAAAATCACTAAAAATTTAAACTTTTTGCAAAGAGATCCATTCATAGGAAAACTCTTTCATTCATAACCAAAGTAAAACTTTACATCCTGGTTCATATATATACATCTCATGTACTTTTGCTTCTCGAGGAATACAAACATCAACTACTCTGTCTTAATTGTACACATGTAGTATAAAACCCTCGAGGCTTAAAGCCAAAATCTCAAACCGATCCATCAAAACACAACTCCTAGGACCCAAGAGTACAGAGACGACACATAGGACTTTCTAACTGTATGACTTGACAGTCAGGGTCTCCACCTGAGATCTCACTGCTGTCCAAGTTGTTGATTCCCTTTTCCTACAAAAGAGTCTCTGCTTCTTTGTCCGCGTTCACCTAAAAACATTGGATCCCACGGGGGTGAGACAATTGTAAATTGTCCCAGCGGGAGATATAACTCTCCGCCAAAACATTATTATTGCAGTTTAAAGATATCAAACTGAGCAAAGGATAAGCAGTTTAAAGCATTCTCAACTTTGAAAGCATTGTAACTATTTAGGATAGATCAATATGTCACTTATCCTTTAATGAATATGAAAAACATGTATAACATCTATTCAACTATAGAATCGTTACCACTGCATTAACTCTTTTCAGGCTTAGATCATATATCTAAACCTGGCATTATCATTGTAGAGTCATGGCCCGTAGCCATACTCTTTTCATAAAGTGGAGGGATCTTAATCCCTCAATTCACCACTGGCAATTCTCATTCTTTAACAATTTCAATACCCTAACCATGTGATTCTCGGTATTTAAACCCTTAGCTCATCTCCTGAGCATTGTTACCACTTTTCTTGTGATGCTAATAAACTTGATATGTCACCCATGAGACATTCTTGTCTCAACTTGTTGGCCTTAGTCAATCGGCTAAACAAATAAGGAAATACATCTACCATATACTCATATATCATTAATATGACATTGGGTTATTACCAATCCTATGTCATCTTGTACAGGCATTTGAGCCTCTGCCAGGTATTGGACTTTAACCAAACCTGATTACACCGCCAGGCATTGGACTTTAACCAACCCTGATTGCACAGCCAGGCATTGGACTTTTAACCAACCCTGATTACAGGCATTGAGCCTCTGCCAGGTATTGAACTTTAACCAAACCTGATTACACCGCGAGGCATTGGATGCTACCAATCCTGATTACACAGCCAGGCAGTGGACTCTAACCACTCCTGATTACACAGCCAGGCAGTGGACTCTAACCACTCCTGATTACACAGCCAGGCAGTGGACTCTAACCACTCCTGATTACACAGCCAGGCAGTGGACTCTAACCACTCCTGATTACACAGCCAGGCAGTGGACTCTAACCGCTCCTGATTACACAGCCAGGCAGTGGACTCTAACCACTCCTGATTACACAGCCAGGCATTGGACTCTAACCACTCCTGATTACAAGCATTGAGCCTCTGCCAGGTATTGGACTTTAACCAAACCTGATTACACTGCTAGGCATTGGTCTGTAACCAACCCTGATTACACAGATTATGGAATATAAATTCCTTTAACCCATCATTAATCATCTTGGTGCCTCTTACTATGTTACAATTGTTCTTATAGCTCATAATGTCCATAAAGCATCTTGTCACCTCTCATTAGGCAACAACTTTATTCACATGGCTCACAAGGCTATTCACATCTTGTCACCTCTCACTAGGCAACAACTTAAAACAAAGGCTTACAAGCCCATACTAATCTTGTTACTTCTTTCGAAGTAACCAAAAACATAATGGCACATATGGCCAATCAACTCTTATCAAATAAACATCATAGCTCATACCCGGCTATGATCATCACCTCATGAGACCTGCATGATTGTCACACATGATAATAGACTTATCAAGTTCACAACACCTCATGCAAAATAGGGTAACACCACTATTTCCTTGCCAAGGTTAGGGTTTACCATCAATTAGGGCTTTTCATCTTTTTACCCAAAGCTAGGGTTAGGATTTTCCTTTCTTATCAATTAGGGTTTCATATGGATGTCTCCTCAACTAGGGTCTCACATGGATGCACCCTCAACTAGGGTTTGAGTTCAATAACCCTGTCAATTAGGGTTTATGTTCATATTTAGGGTTTCATGATCTCTTTGCTTAAGGATCATAACCCTTAATCACCACAGGAATCATATTCATGTATGAATTCATGCTATCAACTTCTCAACTTGATTAGGTCACATCAACCCTTCAATCACAAGCATACAACTATGATTGACATAGTATATCAAGTCATTGACCCTATAGGCAATTAGGGATTCATCCCTTAATTGGCACTTAATCACTTAGGTACTATTAGGGTTTCAACCTTTGTACCTTCTTTGGTTATCATTACTAACCATCATTGGATCAATGGGTCATTCATCATCTTAATTCTTAAGAGATTCAATCACATTGGACCTCCATTACATAAAGCATCCAATTGAATTAGGCTTTCCAATGTTGATTCCTACAATCATTGGATTCATGGAACCAATCATTAATTGGACCTATACTCATACTTCAATTGAGTTTAATAGGTCAACCTTCAACTGATTTGACCCCCAATTGACCCTCAATTGGTCATCAATTAGGGTTTGATTCTATTGAATTAGGGTTTGGAATCGATGATTCAACAACACTAATCAATGTAAGACTAGTTACTTTGAAACCATTGAACCATCATCCAAATTGGGTATGACCTGACCCCAAACGGTCTTGAGGTCGTTTGGATGACCTCCAAACGGTCTTGAGACCGTTTGCCCATCATATCACTCAAAACCAAGCCATCCAAGTAGGGTTTGGATTATTGAAGTGCTCACCAATTCAGCAATTTATTGCAGATCAACTTGGTACCTTTAGTCTTTCAAACACCTAATCATACTCAACCCTAGACCTCCAAACGGTCTTGGGTGACCACCAAACGGTCTTGAGACCGTTTGGATGATCTCCAAAGCTCCAAGCTCATGCCATTAATGGTGGATGAAGCTCTAGCAACTCCCCCTAGGCTCGTCCTCAAGCTTTTGATTGCAAAAGTTGGCTAGGGTTGAAGAGGAGATCAAAATAAGAAGAAATCCATAATTTATTTTCGATTTCCACCATGAAATCATGAAGAACAAGGGTCAAGAGGCTTACCAACAGGTTGGGGCTCGTCCTCCTGTTGCTCCTAAGTCCCCTTGAGCTCACCCAAAGCAAAGGAAGAAGAAAGGGCCGAAAAAGCCTTTCAATTCATTTGGAAAAGGCACTTTTATAAGGAAATTGATGAGAGAGAAAATGCCTTATAAAAATCCAATTAATCCAAAAATTATGGCCGCCTATTCCCCCTCAATTCCATTTATACGAGGCACCTTACGTTGCCTTTTATTCCCTTTCATTATCCTCAAATTAAAGAATAGCAAATTAAGCACCTTAATTCTTATTATATTAATATCACATATGTGAGTGGAAATTACTTTTCTTTATAATAAGGTGAGTGGAATTTCACCTACTTAAGATATTTTCGTTCCTTATCTTAGCAAAGGAACGTCCATCCTTATTCAAAATCAACCCAAAACATTTTGGTTGAAAGCCCTTCAATTATTTTTATTCATTTTTGCCCTAAATCGAATTAGGGTTTCAATTAGGCATTATTCTTGATTATTTTAATGTCAAGATTCTCTCTCCTCCAAATTAGTTCAAATGAGGAGTCCCTCTCATTTTCTTTACTATAAATGATGCCAAGAAACATTAAGGACCTTATTGAAGTGGTAATTTGCATATTGAATCCTAGATTTTGGGTAAATTGTACTTTACTCCAAAACTAGGTTTTAATGCACAACATTGTCCAACAAGCTCTATCTTGGTGTCCAGGCTTGTAGAAACCTTACTACTACATAATATTCATCCTTATGATGTCTCAACATCAGAGGAACATCTTATCATGTGCAATTTTCAAGTTAACCCCTCAACTTGGGTAATTTGCACTTTAGTCCAAAATAAGAAATCATTGCTTCAACATTGTTCAAACAGGACCAAAATTGAAACATAAGTTCCTCATGAGCCCTAATTACTTTTCATAAGATGAGATTAAACATATAATCATCTTTCTTAATCAAAACACCTAGGGTTAAAGCATAACCCAGGTCAGGGATGTTACAAATTATAAACCCCTAACAAGGATTTTATCCGCGAAATCCCAGATAAAGGGATCATATATTATTCATTCATCATATCATCATGTCTCTACATATCACCTCATTGTTATGGAGACATCATAGAACTTTGATCAGCACAAAGTTCCTTCACACAATATTCTCATAGAGTCAAATGAGAACTTATCTTAAAGACATATTGAGTTGTTATGTTTATGCAAAGCATAAACCCTTAACATATGATGTTCATATCATTTTATATAATCAGACTGATTTCACAGTTGACCACTCCAGGTAGCTAATCTAAACCATCTGATAATTCTCAGATACCAGAATCCATTACCCTAGTATCAGTCACATGTGTTGAAAACACATCATATTCTCATCTTTCTTTTATCATATTTACAACTTTATTAAACATGGATCACCTCCCTTGTTCTCTTTCTTATCATATGAAGGTCATACTTTTACTTCCTCATATACACATACTGATCTGAATTCATATCAGATCCTTCTTTCTTGTACTTAAGGTATGATACATTTATCCATACCATATTTCTTATTTCACGATACTCATTAGATTGTATCAGAATGATTTCTTGATCAAGGCAATCAAAAAGATATCAATCTAAGAGTTTCCATACTCACTTTATCATCAATAGTTGTAAACCTGATCAGGGTTTACAAGTAACGAGATCAAGTAGTATGCACTTACATGCTATCATATTTCTTGTTTTTCATATTATCATAACATAAGATTTAACATCCCTAGATTTTATCCAAGCATCTCTTCTATACCTCTTCCTCTTTCATAGAGGTGAGATCAATATAGAGTATTTAAAAGAATACTGAACAGAATTCAAATTCTGGCTCTCATCATTTCTTTCCTATATAGCAACCAATAGGAAAAACAAAATCAACAACCCTCCTTTTTATAACAAAAGGGGTTTAGTGTACTCAACATGTACACATTTATAACATACCTTGTACTCACATCATGGTCTTACATGTAAAAGGTTAACATCTTTACCTTTACTTAATGGCTACTGCCCTGGCACATTAAGCATTTATTGCACTATTTGTACCAAAAAACCTTGGCTTTTTAGAACCATTAGGCAAATGTCTCTAAAATTATAGAGATCATCACCTACTTCTCAGCTTATTGCCCCTACTTGGGCACTGCCATCACATATTTATTATCTGTCTAAACTCATGGCAGAGTCTACTTTCTTGCCATAAGTTAATCTTTTCCATATTTTCCCTTGTCCCAACATGACTAAGTCATTTAGGAACTCATTTAAAGCTTCAAGCTTTCTGTATTAAGGACTGATTACCTAGGTTGTAAGGCTAGCATCCAGTCCACTATATGCATTATTATTGCCCTAATCTACCCAATAAGAGCATGATCATAGGATTCTCTATCCTGATCAGGTCTTAATGGGGATTCTCAGGCACTCATTCTATTCTTGCATGATCTCTTACACCTCTTCTTGGTGCAACAACATTGCCCTTAGCAATGTGTTCCTTGTGGTCTCCAGTCATTTTAAAACTTTACCCTTTCTCTGCACAAGCAGAAATCATTATAGGGTATACTGGAGGAAACTAACACAGACTCAACAACTTAGTCCTATGTCTCTGTAGACTCAGCGAACCTAGAACTCTGATACCACTAAATTGTAATGACACCCGCCATCATTAAGATAACAAGTGTCATTAACAATAATAAAACATGCGGAAGCGATCATCAGTTGCAGCGGATTACCAAAAATCACTAAAAATTTAAACTTTTTGCAAAGAGATCCATTCATAGGAAAACTCTTTCATTCAGAACCAAAGTAAAACTTTACATCCTGGTTCATATATATACATCTCATGTACTTTTGCTTCTCGAGGAATACAAACATCAACTACTCTGTCTTAATTGTACACAGGTAGTATAAAACCCTCGAGGCTTAAAGCCAAAATCTCAAACCGATCCATCAAAACACAACTCCTAGGACCCGAGAGTACAGAGACGACACATAGGACTTTCTAACTGTATGACTTGACAGTCAGGGTCTCCACCTGAGATCTCACTGCTGTCCAAGTTGTTGCTTCCCTTTTCCTACAAAAGAGTCTTTGCTTCTTTGTCCGCGTTCACCTAAAAACATTGGATCCCACGGGGGTGAGACAATTGTAAATTGTCCCAGCGGGAGATATAACTCTCCGCCAAAACATTATAATTGCAGTTTAAAGATATCGAACTAAGCAAAGGATAAGCAGTTTAAAGCATTCTCAACTTTGAAAGCATTGCAACTATTTAGGATAGATCAATATGTCACTTATCCTTTAATGAATATGAAAAACATGTATAACATCTATTCAACTATAGAATCGTTACCACTGCATTAACTCTTTTTAGGCTTAGATCATATATCTAAACCTGGCATTATCATTGTGGAGTCATGGCCCGTAGCCATACTCTTTTCATAAAGTGGAGGGATCTTAATCCCTCAATTCACCACTGGCAATTCTCATTCTTTAACAATTTCAATACCCTAACCATGTGATTTTGGGTATTTAAACCCTTAGCTCATCTCCTGAGCATTGTTACCACTTTTCTTGTGACACTCATAAACTTGATATGTCACCCATGAGACATTCTTGTCTCAACTTGTTGGCCTTAGTCAATCGGCTAAACAAATAAGGAAATACATCTACCATATACTCATATATCATTAATATGGCATTGGGTTATAACCAATCCTATGTCATCTTGTACATGCATTTGAGCCTCTTCCAGATATTGGACTTTAACCAATCCTGATTACACCGCCATGCATTGGACTTTAACCAACCCTGATTGCACAGCCAGGCATTGGACTTTTAACCAACCCTGATTACAGGCATTGAGCCTCTGCCAGGTATTGGACTTTAACCAAACCTGATTACACCGCGAGGCATTGGATGCTACCAATCCTGATTACACAGCCAGGCAGTGGACTCTAACCACTCCTGATTACACAACTAGGCAGTGGACTCTAACCACTCCCGATTACACAGCCAGGCAGTGGACTCTAACCACTCCTGATTACACAGCCAAGCAGTGGAATCTAACCACTCCTGATTACACAGCCAGGCAGTGGACTCTAACCACTCCTGATTACACAGCCAGACAGTGGACTCTAACCACTCCTGATTACACAGCCAGACATTGGACTCTAACCACTCCTGATTACACAGCCAGGCATTGGACTCTAACCACTCCTGATTACAGGCATTGAGCCTCTGCCAGGTATTGGACTTTAACCAAACCTGATTACACTGCCAGGCATTGGTCTGTAACCAACCCTGATTACACAGATCATGGAATATAAATTCCTTTAACCCATCATTAATCATCTTGGTGCCTCTTACTATGTTACAATTGTTCTTATGGCTCATAATGTCCATAAAGCATCTTTTCACCTCTCATTAGGCAACAAATTTATTCACATGGCTCACAAGGCCATTCACATCTTGTCACCTCTCACTAGGCAACAACTTAAAACAAAGGCTTACAAGCCCATACTAATCTTGTTACTTCCTTCTAAGTAACCAAAAACATAATGGCACATATGGCCAATCAACTCTTATCAAATAAACATCATAGCTCATACCTGGCTATGATCATCACCTCATGAGACCTGCATGATTGTCACACATGATAATAGACTTATCAAGTTCACAACACCTCATGCAAAATAGGGTAACACCACTATTTCCTTGCCAAGGTTAGGGTTTACCATCAATTAGGGCTTTTCATCTTTTTACCCAAAGCTAGGGTTAGGATTTTCCTTTCTTATCAATTAGGGTTTCATATGGATGTCTCCTCAACTAGGGTCTCACATGGATGCACCCTCAACTAGGGTTTGAGTTCAATAACCCTGTCAATTAGGGTTTATGTTCATATTTAGGGTTTCATGATCTCTTTGCTTAAGGATCATAACCCTTAATCACCACAGGAATCATATTCATGTATGAATTCATGCTATCAACTTCTCAAATTGATTAGGTCACATCAACCCTTCAATCACAAGCATACAACTATGATTGACATAGTATATCAAGTCATTGACCCTATAGGCAATTAGGGATTCATCCCTTAATTGGCACTTAATCACTTAGGTACTATTAGGGTTTCAACCTTTGTACCTTCTTTGATTATAATTACTAACCATCATTGGATCAATGGGTCATTCATTATCTTAATTATTAAGAGATTCAATCACATTGGACCTCCATTACATAAAGCATCCAATTGAATTAGGGTTTCCAATGTTGATTCCTACAATCATTGGATTCATGGAACCAATCATTAATTGGACCTATACTCATACTTCAATTGAGTTTAATAGGTCAACCTTCAACTGATTTGACCCCCAATTGACCCTCAATTGGTCATCAATTAGGGTTTGATTCTATTGAATTAGGGTTGGAATCGATGATTCAACAACACTAATCAATGTAAGACTAGTTACTTTGAAACCATTGAACCATCATCCAAATTGGGTATGACCTGACCCCAAACGGTCTTGAGGTCGTTTGGATGACCTCCAAACGGTCTTGAGACCGTTTTCCCATCATATCACTCAAAACCAATCCATCCAAGTAGGGTTTGGATTATTGAAGTGCTCACAAATTCAGCAATTTATTGCAGATCAACTTGGTACCTTTAGGCCTTCAAATACCTAATCATACTCAACCCTAGACCTCCAAACGGTCTTGAGGTGACCAGCAAACGGTCTTGAGACAGTTTGGATGAGCTCCAAAGCTCCAAGCTCACGCCATTAATGGTGGATGAAGCTCTAGCAACTCCCCCTAGTCTCGTCCTCAAGCTTTTGATTGCAAAAGTTGGCTAGGGTTGAAGAGGAGATCGAAATAAGAAGGAATCCATAATTTATTGTCAATTTCCACCATGAAATCATGAAGAACAAGGGTCAAGAGGCTTACCAACAGGTTGGGGCTCGTCCTCCTGTTGCTCCTAAGTCCCCTTGAGCTCACCCAAAGCAAAGGAAGAAGAAAGGGCCGAAAAAGCCTTTCAATTCATTTGGAAAAGGCACTTTTATAAGGAAATTGATGAGAGAGAAAATGCCTTATAAAAATCCAATTAATCCAAAAATTATGGCCGCCTCTTCCCCCTCAATTCCATGGATACGAGGCACCTTCCTTTGCCTTTTATTCCCCTTCATTATCCTCAAATTAAAGAATAGCAAATTAAGCACCTTAATGCTTATTATATTAATATCCCATATGTGAGTGGAAATTACTTTTCTTTATAATAAGGTGAGTGGAATTTCACCTACTTAAGATATTTTCGTTCCTTATCTTAGAAAAGGAACGTCCATCCTTATTCAAAATCAACCCAAAACATTTTTTTTGAAAGCCCTTCAATTATTTTTATTCATTTTTGCCCTAAATCGAATTAGGGTTTCAATTAGGCATTATTCTTGATTATTTTAATGTCAAGATTCTCTCTCCTCCAACTTAGTTCAAATGAGGAGTCCCTCTCATTTTCTTTACTATACAAGATGCCAAGAAACATTAAGGACCTTATTGAAGTGGTAATTTGCATATTGAACCCTAGATTTTGGGTAAATTGCACTTTACTCCAAAATTAGGTTTTAATGCACAACATTGTCCAACAAGCTCTATCTTGGTGTCCAGGCTTGTAGAAACCTTACTACTACATCATATTCATCCTTATGATGTCTCAACATCATAGGAACATCTTATCATGTGCAATTTGCAAGTTAACCCCTCAACTTGGGTAATTTGCACTTTAGTCCAAAATAAGAAATCATTGCTTCAACATTGTTCAAACATGACCAAAATTGAAACATAAGTTCCTCATGAGCCCTAATTACTTTTCACAAGATGAGATTAAACATATAATCATCTTTCTTAATCAAAACACCTAGGGTTAAAGCATAACCCAGGTCAGGGATGTTACAGATATACTCGTATCGACACGAGATTTTGGTAGTATACTAATGTTTGTAAATATATGGCATGTACATGTGAAATATGTTTTGTATGCAGGATGTGACTGAGGTCTTTGGAACCATATGTAAATACTTGTTACAGTATATGAGAATGGAATGATGGACCTTTTGTAAATGTTCTAGAGATTATTTACATTGTTGGAATCAGTTTTAGTTATTCTGCATTTTTTACTATGTAATAAATTAGTAGTTGATCGTGTTTTGTGTTTTGAGTAATCTTGTTTAGTGTGATGAGGTGTAACAGTTAAGTTGGTATTAGAGCTCTAGGTTTACTGAGTACAAAGGACATAGGACTTAGGTTTGAGTATGTTCTTATGTATCCAACATATTTGATCATAGTTTATGATTATGCAGATATGTCTGGAGGACATGAAAAACATGTTGAGAGTAGCTATGTAGCACTAGGAGGAGGTGCTGGGTAGTAGGCACGTAATGAGAGAGTGCCAGAAGCAGGGCCATATCAACCCACAATGCCTCATCTAGACCCGAAAATGATGGCCAATCCTGAGTTTCAATCTATGTTTAGACATATGATGGCCATAATTACACATATCACTGGCAGAGCACCAACACCTCAAGCTAGGGCAGTCACCTCTAATGTGGAGTCCCAAGGTGTCGGGAAGACATTTGAATGTCTTATACGTGTTGGGGCGATTGAATATGTAGGTACTTCTGATCCAGCTGATGCTGACATGTGGTTGACTGAGCTGGAAAAGGTGTTCAAAATCCTAAACTTCGTTGAAGAATACAAAGTTAGGCATGCAATATACTTGTTGAAGGGTAGTGTTGGCCACTGGTGGGCTATAGAAGAGGAGAAAAGGCTAGGAGTTGTGATAGGATGGGAGGAGTTTTAGAGGGAATTTGTTAGCTGGTATTTTCCGGAGACCTACCTAGATGAGAAAATCTCTCAGTTCGAGAAAATTCTTCAGGGAGATAAGACTATCAATGAGAATGAATCAAAGTTTATGGAACTTCTGAGGTTCTGCCCGCACATGGTAGCAACAGACAAGGAAAGGATGTAGAGATTTGAGAAGGGTCTGAGTACAGAGTTGACTACTACAACATCAGCCTTGTAGAATAGGGAAAGGTTTTCCACCTTTGTGGAATCTGTCAGGAGGATTGAGAGGTCTGCTGTAGAGAAGCATGAAACTAATGCTAAGAAGTGACCTATGCAATTTCAAGGGCAATCATCTGGAGGCTTTAAGAAGCCAATGTTTTTCCCATTACCGTCACAACGAAGGTCAACCTTCACTGAACCAAGATCATGTGCACCGTCACAGTGGACCCCGAGTAGGGGTAGAGGTCATAGTTTTCCACTGACAGGAGCTCGCAGTTCATCATTAGACTCAGCTACAGGGCCGTTTAGACCACATAGTGATAACCGAGTGTGTCATCAATGTGGACAAACATGGCATATTAGATGGAATTGCCCTATGAAGGCTGAGGAGGTGACTCAGCAGCCAAGGCAGAATCAACATGGATTACAACAACGAAAGTTTGATACTGGTAGTGATAGAGGACGTGGTTGGGCATCCCATGCAGGATCCTCAGGACATGCAAGTAGAGGACGTGGATGGCAGAAGGCGACATCTAGGTTCTATGCCATGACCTAGTAGGAAGCAGTGGTCAATCCATGAGTCGTGACAAGTCAGATGGAATTATTTCATTTTGATTTGTCTACTTCTTGTTTCGTATCTGTGTTAGTAGATCCAGGTGCGACACACTCTTTTACACCAGAGTGGTGATAGATATTTGTTATCTACCTATTAGTCTTAGATCTGATAGCCTACGGCTAGAGACTCCTTTGGTTGATTCTGCTGAGTTGCGGGAAGTGTGCCCTTCTTGTGTTCTTTTTTTCTCTAGACACAACATTCAAGTGGATCTTTTTCCTCTTAACATGCATGGTTTTGATGTAATCCTAGGAATGGATACCTTGGAAAAATTCAAGGTAGTCTTGGATTGTAGTACTAAGGTGGTGACGTTCCATGATGGAGATATACAGTGGATTTTCTAGGGTGATAGGAAGATTCTTCCTACATGTTTGATGTCAGCTATGACAGGTGAGCGGTTGATGAGGCAAGGATGTGAGGCTTTCTTAGCTCATGTTGTGGATACCAAGGTGGGAGGTCATAATATCCAGGAGGTACCAGTGGTGCGAGAATTTGAGGATGTCTTTCCTAAGGAATTTCCTAGCATTCCCCCTCCTAGAGAGATTGAGTTTGAGATCAATCTTGTTCCTGTAACACAACCCATAGCACAGTCAGCATATAGAATGGCACCAGCAAAGATGTAGGAGTTAAAGAAATAGTTACAAGAAATGTTAAAAGGGTTTTATCAAGCCGAGCACTTATCCTTGGGGTGCTCCCGTGTTGTTTGTTAAAAAGAAGGATGGTTCAATGAGGTTGTGTATAGACTATAGACAGTTTAACAAGGTGACACTAAATAATAAGTATCCTTTGCCGATGATTGATTATCTTTTTGATTAGTTGAGAGGTGCCGCTATGTTTTCAAAGATAGACCTGAGGTCAGGATACCATCAGTTGAGAATTAAGGCTGATGACATACCCAAGTCAGCTTTTAGGACTAGGTATGGTCATTTCCGTTTGGGCTAACCAATGCACCTGCAGCTTTTATGGATCTAATGAATAGGGTGTTTAGACCTTATCTTGATTAGTGTGTGGTCATATTCATAGATGATATCCTGATATACTCCAAGGATAGTCAACATCATGAGCAACACCTTCTCCAGGCATTGACTTTGTTGAGGCAACATCAACTATATGATAAGTTTAGCAAGTGTGAATTCTGGTTATCTAAAGTGTCTTTTCTGGGCCATGTTATATCTGCAAAAGGTGTTTGTGTTGATCCCAAGAAAGTGGAATATGTACTAGAATGGGAACAACCCAAGACACCGATAGAGATTTGTAGTTTCCTAGGTCTGGTAGGTTACTTCATGAGGTTCATCAAAGACTTTAGTTCTATAGCATTACCCCTAACTAGGTTAACCAGGAAGGATGTTCCTTTTTCTTAGAATGACAAGTGTCAACATTCTTTCCAGATTTTGAAAGAAAAGTTGACTAGTGCACCGGTGTTAGTACTTCCAGAGCAAGGAAAAGGCTATATTGTCTTTTGTGATGCTTCAAAGAATGGGTTGGGATGCGTGTTGATGCAAGATAAAAATGTGATTTCGTTTGCTTCACGATAGCTTAAAAACATGAGGAGAATTACCCAACACATGATCTGGAGTTTGCAGCGGTAGTCCATGCCTTAAAGATCTAGAGTCACTATCTTTATGGAGATAAGTGTCAGATCTTCACTGACCACAAGAATCTACAAAACAGGAGCTGAATATGAGGCAGAGGAGATGGATGGAGCTGATTAAGGATTATGATTGCACAATAAACTACCATCTAGAGAAAGCAAATGTGGTAGATGATGCATTGAGTAGAAAGTCATCTTCATTATCAACGGTAGATAATGCATAATTAAATTCCTTGATGTGCCATAAGAGAGATATGCTAGTGTCTCTTTTCCAGATGAATGTACAACTAGAAGTTTCCTTACTGGAAGGATTGTTGGCAAATTTACAAGTGAAACCTACCTTGAGACAACAGATTCATGATGCACAACAAAATGATACTGTGATACAGAATGTCCAATCAGGGATTGGCAGTGAAAAGTATGATGGCTTTCATGAGGAAGATGATGGTACCATTTGTTACCACAATAGGATAGTAGTTCCTGATGTTGATGGGTTGAGGAAGATGGTACTTGAGGAGGCTCACTCCTCCATGTATGCAATGCTTCCTATAAGTATCAAGATGTACCAAAACTTGAAAGACATGTATTGGTGGCCAGGTCTAAAGTGTGATGTGGCAGAGTTCATTGCCAAATGTCCAGTTTGTCAGTAGGTGAAGGCTGAGCACCAGAAGCCTGTAGGGACATTACAACCCTTGCCAATACCATAGTGGAAATGGGATCATATTACTATGGACTTTGTGGTTGGTCTTCCTAGGACAGTCAAGGGTCATGATTCCATATGGGTGATAGTAGACAGATTGACTAAGTCAGCTCATTTTTTTCCAGTTAAGACAACATTTACAACAAAGAAATTGGAACAAATATATGTTGATGAGATAGTCCGTCTGCATAGCATTCCAGTGACTATAGTTTCTGATAGAGGTCCACAGTTTACAAGTCATTTTTGGGAGCGTCTCCATTCAGCAATAGGAACACAGCTGAGAGTCAACACATCTTTTCATCCACAGACCGATGGCCAGTCTGAAAGGACTATTCAGACATTAGAGGATCTCTTAAGGGCATGTGTGCTGCAATTTCTTGGTAGTTGGGATGTACATTTAACTCTAATACAGTTTGCATACAACACTAGCTATCAAAGAAGCATAAATATCGACCCTTATGAGGCTCTGTATGGGAGATGATGTTGATCTCCTCTTTGTTGGTATGAGACAGGTGAATATCAACTTTTGGGTCCTGAGCTAGTACAACAGACTACAGAAAAGATTAAAGTGATACAACAATAGTTGAAAGCAGCCCAGGATAGGTAGAAATCTTATGCATATAACTAACGCAGACCACTTGAGTTCCAAGTGGGAGATAGAGTATATCTTAAGGTTTCTCCTTGGAAAGGTGTGCTGAGGTTTGGAAAGAAGGGTAAGTTGGCTCCTAGATTTATGGGACCATACCCTGTCCTAGTTCGTGTTGGAAAGGTATCATATAAGTTGGAGCTACAACCAGAGATACATATATTTCATAATGTCTTTCACATCTCTATGTTGAGGAAATGCCATCCAGATATTGACCAGACAATCCAACTAGTAGAGGTTGAGTTAGATGAGGATATCTCCTATGTTGAGGGTCCTGTGTTGATCCTGGATAGAAGGGTGAAATAGCTGAAGAGAAAGGATATAATACTAGTGAAAGTTTTGTGGAATCACTATGGCATAGAGTAAGCCGCATGGGAACTAGAGAATGAGATGCGTAGAAAATGCCCATCTCTTTTTGTATAGGATTTCGGGGCGAAATCCTTGTTAGGGGTTTATAGTTATAAGGCCCCTGAACTTGCTTAATGAGTTGAATGAGCTTAATTACAATAATTTAATTCTTATAACCCTAATATAACCTTTTGATATGTTTTTAAATCATAATACAAGCTTAAGTTTCAAATTTGTCCAATTTGGACACTGTTTGAGCAAGTTATGCAACTTTCTGTACATTTTGGACTTTTCTACAATTTACCCAACTGAGGGGTTTTCTTTACAATTTATCACATACATTATGTTCCTTAGATTTTATATTATCATTATTGATATTTTTGAGCCATGGGGCTCCTAGTTAAGCCATGGTTTGAAGGTGTTTTCATCAAGGGTATTTAAAGGTTTACCCCTTCATGGATGAGCTACCTTTAGTAGCTACCAACTAATGAATTATGTGATTAGCTGGGAAATTTGACAAAGGAAAGCTAAGAAGGTCAATAGGGATGGTAGGGGAGCTACTTGTGTGTGTGATTGTATATTCTGAATAATTTAAGGCCATCATAGACACATGGGGAAGCTACTTTTACACCTCATGCTTGCTTCTATCCTTATCCATGGGCTATATTTACCTCTTCTTTTCCCAAGTTCGAAACTATTCTTGCTTTCTCTTTCCTCTAACCTGGACCAACGAATCCACTCATTTTTTCTGCAGAACCAAGTGCTCTAAGGTAGAATATAACCTCTTTTTGGAGAAGAAAGTCTCCTAGAGCTCCATCTAGCCCTAACTAGGGTTTCCAAGGTCATCTTCTAGAGAATTCGACCAAGGCAAGTTTTTTTATTCTTTCCTTCTCTATTTTTCTTACTCTTCTCCTTCCTTATACCTTCCTCCAGGTCAGAACCATACTGTTCCATGGTGAAAGTGGCTCTACAACTCAAAAATCTATCCTTCTTGTTTCTTTTTCTAGGATTTTACTTCTTTGTGGAGAAAAGTACTTATTTGGCCAAGTTCAGATCTGAATTCAAGGTTTTCTTGCCCTATTTTCTCAAGATTCTTGTTGTTTGATATCTGAACTACTCTATAGAGGTGAGTTATATAACATTCTTCACTTATATTTCTTACTAGAAGCTTGTTAGTTCATGTTTATGCCTTAATGTGTTGATTTAAGCATAAATAAACCATGCTTGTTTAGAATTTCAAAATTTTGTGGTGTTCCTTGTTCTGTTCCAGTTCTATATGAACTTGTAAACATGCGTACAAACTTTCTAAGGTGTAACATGATCTGGGACAGGTTGATAGCAACAACCTATGGTGCTATGTACAAAACAATTGATGGTTCAGATTAGGATTTCAAGCTATTTCCTTCCCTATCACACAACTGATGGTCATATCATTCAACAACCAATAGTGTTGCTATCTTGGCAACTAATGTTCATGAATAAGGGTATCAAATTTATGGTGACAACCTGTAGTCACTTCCTTAGGTCAGGTTTTGGCTCAATTAGACGTATGCTTATCATCCACTAAGTATTCTAATGATGTTATCAATTGATGATGACATTAGCTTAATATTTGATGGTGTTAACTGAATGTATTACTGATCTAACAACCAATGGTTACATATTGATCACAATTAATGGTGGATCAGGTCATCACCATATATGATGAGTTAAGAATGTAATTGTAAATTTGACTAAACCTGATACTAATGGTTCCTTTATTCAATTGATCTAATGGTTAGACTTATACTTCAATTGATAACCTTAAACAATGAACCTGATCCAATGAATAATATTGGATGCTTCAACATCCAATGGATTATAATAAATCACATGGTATTATATATGGGTCCTAGTGATGATAATTCGATGGTTCAATACCATTAATTTGTAGTCTTACCTTTCTCATCATATAGTTTTTTTATTTACTTGGGAACCACCCCTGAGGAGGAGCCACTTCGGTGACCCCACCCCGGCAATGTAAACCCAAGGGACATGAGCAGTGAGTGGTCTGGTCACCCCCTCCCCCGCCCAATTAAATTTAGTTACTTTTCACAGAGCACCTCCGACGTGATTCGAACCCGGGTCCTTCATTGGGACTTACCGAGCCGCAACCACCCAAGCTACTCTGGCCGGACTTTCTCATCATATAGTTATATTTGATAAATCACTATAATAAGTGAATGCATAACTTCCATGTGATCTAGCTTGTTATACCTAACCTTAGTGTAATTATATGATGTTTATTGGTTATAATCAGACCTCTTGAATGATTAATGTGATAATGAATTACACTCTTCTTGTGTTGAAACCACATTATAGTACTATTTGAATATCATAGTGCCTTGGCATGTTAATATCTATGGACACAAATGTGCTAATTATCTTTTGAGCCTTGTTTAAGGCATGTAATGATGATGATAACCTTACTATGAATAATGTGATGGTCTTAACGACCTTTGGGCATGTTTGAAGCCATGATTGAGGTGAAATCATCTTCATGTTCCAGTAAGGGTTAAAACCTTGGAACTTGTGATAAGATATTGGTATCTTGTAAAAGTATGATGATAAGCGTGGTCCATTAATTTGCAATGAATGATAGCATGTGGTAATGTGATTAAGATTTATATCTCAAATGTTTTACATCTTTTGAAGTTGTTATACATATACTATTGTTAGAAAAGAATTAGGGTTTGAATGTCCATTTGTGTGATTTAGCCTTAATTCACCCAATTGGCATAAATAATTAAGTGAAACTCATCATGTAGTTCCCTGTGCCATAGATCTATCTGGGTGTCAGAAATTGCTAGATAGTGAAACAAGTATTCCTAAGGGATACTCGGAGCGCATACTGATGAGTATGCGGGGTGCTTGTCATCCTGAATTCAAGTGTTAGGGAGGATGACAGTGGTCATACCTAGCCCTCAATTTGAGAATGGTTGCGGTCGTGTCTTGGTGATTATATATATATATATATATATATATATATATATATATATATATATATATATATATATATATATGATATTGGGGGACAACTATTGTTGTACCTCAGATGGTAGGGTATGCGTACCCACCTCCTTTCACTCGTGCCATGACCTATACCAAGGATGGACTAGGCTGTTAGCAACTTGACGTTATGTGTCACTGTGGCAGACCCGTACTGATCGGGGGCGGAGAAGATCTTAGGAGGTTGGCTCTTCCTAGATCTTGTATGGCACTGATTTCGACTTAGTAGTGGTCAATTGGGACTTGAGTGGTATTTCTCAAATCCCTCAGGACAATGTAATAAAAGAAGTGAAATAAGCCGTGTAGTATACTGGTTATGGTTAAATATGTCTCACATTGTTTGATTAGTCTTTAACTTGTGTTTATACTACTCAATGTTTACAAGATGATATCATATGACCTTTGAGTAATTATACTTCTTGTCAAGTTAATTTGCTTAATGGCTTAATATGCTTAACCTATTCAATTTGCTTAAATTGCCTATTCATTTCTATATCTTCTCAGTTCATTTACTGTCAATCAATATGTTATAATCAATATATGTTGGAGAGAGTTATATCTCTAACTGGGACTGGGTCTCACCCATGGGTCACCACATTTTTTTAGGTGGTCACATGCAACGAGGTTAAGGTCGCACTTTGGAAGAAAACCAACCTGGTGATCAATAGATTCAGAAGGTTGGTTAGTTGTATATGTTAGTAGTAGAGTCCTAGTGTCATCCCTGTTCTCTCAAGTCCGGGTATGGGATGTGTTTTCTAGATGATATACTCGTATCGACATGAGATTTTGGTAGTATACCAATGTTTGTAAATATATGACATGTACATGTGAAATATCTTTTGTATGCAGGATGTGACTGAGGTCTTTAGAACCATATGTAAATACTTGTTACAGTATATGAGAATGGAATGATGGACCTTTTGTAAATGTTCTAGAGTTTATTTACATTATTGGAATCAGTTTTAATTATTCTGCATTTTTGACTATGTGATAAATTAGTAGTTGATCATGTTTTGTGTTTTGAGTAATCTCATTTAGCACGATGATGTGTCACAAAATTAGCTAGGTTTTGTGAGTAGCATGGCCGTGGTGGATCACAACGTCCGTGGTGGCTAGGGGTTAGCATGGTTGTGGTGGGGTAGAACGACCATGTGAATTAAAATGTGAAAATCATAGGTTGAGGGTCACTTTTGTACTGAAGTTGGTACGGCCGTGGTGGTCACCACATCCATAGTGGGGTAAGGGTAGCATGGCCGTGGTGATCACCAGGGCCATGGTGTCTCGAAATGGTTAGGCCGTTCTCTGCTCCATGGCCGTTCTGCCTCTACTATAGCACGACCGTTCTGGGTCAGTTCACCATGGCCGTTCTGTATGGAAACACCATGGTGATTCTAGATTCAATTGAGGATGACTCTATTGATTTTCATGTGACCTAACATGGCCGTTCTATGGTACCATGGCCGTGTTGGGTTCTGGATCAATACTTTGACTTTATTCTTTGGATTTTCTTGGACATCTTTGCTTCAATGGATCTTTGGCCACTAGGGGTAGTGTGACAAAGTGAAATTTAGCATTGATATGAACTAATTCCAATTTCACCCTTCTTCTACCCACTCATGGGCCTAAATTATTTTTCTTGGCTTCATAATCAATATTAATACTCAAATCCAAAATATGGTGATCAATGTGAATTTTATACACTTTGTGACACCACTTATTTGATTAATTTGTTACTTTGTCCAACAAAGTAAATTCGTCCATAAAACTTTATCCCTTGGTTCTCAAACTTTTTCTAATGATTCTCCACATTATTTTGAAGCTATGTTCCAAATTTCATAGCAATTAGACATTCCTACCATTTACTATGATTTCTTGAAGACAACTAGATAAGGTACTAAAAATCCATTTATTGGCCTTTTTATTTGACTTCGTCCAAGTCAACAATCTGCTTGCCAAAGGGAGGGGAAAATATCGACCCTTAGATCTGAATCCCCTAGATTCCACCTTGATTTGACAACCAACAAGTCATTTTCTACCTCCCGCAATTAGCAGGGAGGTGTCTTTATGGTCGAGATTTGCAATCTCGCGCTCTTGACCCTGTTCTGAAATTCTAATCGAGAGGAAATGATCCCCTCGCAATTTCGAATTGAAATAACCCTACTTGGACCACCTCTTTTGCTCTCTTCTGTCACCAAAACAAGATCATCACACCCCCTCCCACCTCGACGGTCATGGCCCTCGACCCATGTCCTATCTAGTGCTAACCCTAGCCTAGTGCTATAAAAAGGCCTCCCCGAGGTCCGCAACAAATACATCTACAACCTTGCCTTGTGATCACACCCTCTAGAAGCTCCATTAGCCCCCATTTCCCCACCCCTTGTCTTTCTCCTACCATTATGGCACTTCCGCTGGCTGGGATTGGGTGTTTTGCCCTTGCTTCTTCTTTCCAGCAATTAATGCCCCCATCAGCTTTGCGGGACCTCGACGACCCCAACCGGCATCCTCACTGCCGCCACAGGAGCCTCCTGCTCCCTTTGGCCCTAGTGCTGGCAAGCTTGCTCAGGCGCACATGCATGCTCATGCATAAGGCTTGGAGCAGGAGAGAAAGGGGTATTGGATCGGCAGTCTAAGGGGGAAATACCAAATGGCCCAATCGATCCTTTTGAATCACAAATAAACCACAAATAAATCGATCAATTGGCGCTGAACCAGTCAATTGGTGATCGAATCAGACCCTAAACCAAGAAATCCCCCTCTCCTGCATGTCTCCATCTCAGCCATTCCTGGTGCATCCGACGGCCATCCTTTTTCTAATATAAGGTAATAATCTCCTCTCTACTCAGAAAATCAATAAAATGCCCAGATCTTGCTTTAATCATAGAAAATACATCTAGCTCCAAAATTTCCAAGTAAATAGTCAATCTTGATAAAAAAATCCAACGAATCCATTAAAAATACTCTTGAAGCCTAATTCTAGATGTTTCTCACTGGTATACCTAGATCTTATTCCTTTGCTTATTTAATTTGTCTAATGATCCAACAATGATGTTTAATCTTTGGAAACCCTAGATTTGGAATCTGATGATTATCTTGTAACCTAGATCTAATCTAGTTGAATCATCCACTCTTGAAAATGAATCACTAGTGATCTAGATCTATTTAATTTTTTTTTGGTCGGAAAAAAAATGTGTTATTAGAAAACCAAAACTTTAGGTACAAAGTGCCTCTGAGGGAAACTAGATTTATGTATCTCCACGTAGGGATGACACAACAGATCATACACAAGAAATAAACCCCAGGTAACTGAAATCTAAGGACAAGAAGGAGATTAACAAGGAGATTAGATTAAATAAAGAAGAAGGAAAGTCACATGGAAGCATTAAACCCTACCCACAAAGATATCCATGAGAAACACCTTGCTGCTCTACTAAGGACTAATCACCAAGATAAGTCTTTGACCTGATAACTTGAGATTACAGAGAATTAGGAATAACACACATGACTAAAGGGAATGCACGACCTGCCACTCCTTACACCCTCCCTGGAATGAGCACGAACTACCACTTCATGACTCACTCCACTACAAGCAAGTAACTAGGCATACATTATTAAACAGAAGGGAAGAACCCATCCATGACCACCCCAAACCTCAGCAACCATTCATCATCAGGTCAAGAACACCAGCAATCCGAACACCCACAAGGTGTGTTACACGACAAGACTTAAAAACAACCACATCCAATCTAGGGAAGATAATGAAGAAACTCTCTCCAACCTCCTAAGAAAATGTCTGTACAGAAACCAACACACACACCACAGAGAGATGCTCAGTAGAGATCCTATATGGATTCTAAAAATCCTAATATGGGAATCTCTTCAGTACCATTTCTTCTGTGTTTTTTCTTCTTCTTCTTGGATCTAGGCTCCTTGTTCACACTGAAGTCGTCCGTTACCTCCTGATCTAAATCATGGGAGCTAACTAAGGAAGCTTCATTTGAGTTCTAAGAAGACCTGTGGTGATATTCCAAGATAATACTAGTATCCTGTGCTAGCTGTTTCAAACAGGGAGGGGTAGCAACCGTTTTGGGCAGGGAAATCTCCCAATCCAAATTTCGTGCCCCCTCAATCTCTGTTGGTGAGCTACTTTTCATGTCAGGTTCTGACTGGACTCTACGAGGATCATCAACCTTCCTTTGCTCTACTTCTGGGATTACCCCAGATTCATCTTCGCAAGTGGAGATGTTCACCCTGGAAGACCGTCGAACACCTTGATTGTTGTTGTATTTCCCGACCCTTAACTGCAGCTGGCTTAGTATCAGTTTGCTCCCTATAACGTTGGGGCAGGAGGGCAAATGATGGCCAAATTGAGAGCAACTGGAGCACACTTGAGGTTTCGTTAAGTAGCTAACCTTCAAGTTTCTTAGTTTCCCATCAATGTTGACCTTCACCGACCTCGAGAATCCAGAGCAGGCAGCGAGATCCACACACACTGTGGCTTCACCCAGGCAGTGAATAGAGAAGTTAGAATCTTCAACGTCAAGGGGCTTACCAATGAGACTAGAAATGCCGCTTGTCTCCTCGATGTCTAGTGTAGCCCTAGGTTTTCGAGCTTGACCCACACGGGAAGCTTGGGGAAGGAGAGCGGCTGGAGAGGAGAACCCGATTCCCATGCCTGGACAATGGTTAGTGAGCCATCAATCATCCAAGGTGCCTCATTGAGAATCCTCCCCCTTTCCTTTGCCATTGGAAGTTTCACAAAAAATCCCTCCATTTCCTCCGCAATGATCTCAAATGACTCACTGGGTCTCCACTGGAGATGGATCCACCCATGAAGCTGACTCTAGAAAGGCTTCCTCCCCGTGAATCTAATCGACACATACTCCTGCCACGATGGAATAGGATCTTCCTCGCTCGAGATGGAGAAGCATTTGATTCTGTCAATGACCTCCGGCTCAATGAAGTCGATAGTGGAGATGTCCTCACACAGTAATTCAGGTCTACTGGCGAAAAACCAGTCGAGTTCCTTATTACCAGTGGACGAATCTCCACTCTCCTCAAGCGATTGAGTTGGCGAAGTACAAGGAGTTGCATGTTTAGTTGAAGACATCGACGCCCCTAAATTGCCTCCAACCTGAGATGACAGGATCCCTTTCACTCCATCCGACACACTTGAGCATTCAGGAGGAACCGAATCTGGTTCTGGTGATGGGATCCTCGTCCCTGAGATGGCACCGCCCCTAGGGTTGCCTCCCCTCCCACGACCTCTTCTGCCTCTTCCGCCTCTCTCGCGAATCATGGCTCTAGATCTATTTACTTGATTCAATCTTAATTATAATCTTTATGAATAATGAGTAATCTTGATATTGATCTTAATCTTACAAAACCCTCGATATACTTTTGACCCATCAATTTGATTTTGAATTCCAATTATGCTAAGTATCATGATGATGATATAGAAATTTGATGATGACTTGTATAATGATCATAAACTAGGGTTAACACACATGATCCTAAAAAACCTAGGTAAGTCATTCACAATAAAAAATACTTGGCACTTGAAATAATGTTGGATATATTGAAATATGGGTTGATTATAAGTGAATGACCCAACCCTAAGGTTGTCATAGGAAAAGTGTAACCCTAATCTCAAAATATTGAAACATGATATTATAAACATCATGATCTTGACCCTTGATCCAATCTTGTCGATTTAGTATCTGACTCAAATGGTTGACCTATTGACTTGGATATTGATCATACTCAAAATCATTGGTGAAAGGTACGCTATTATACCTCCTCTTTGGTTGTAATGAAGATACTTTTATGTATCTCTTGATTGTGTACTTAGATATATACTTGGTTGAGATATTGTTCCCTAATGATTAGGATTCCGTATTTCTTATATTCTATTTTGAGACAAACTGGAAAACATAAATGACATGCCCATTATGACTGCCCATATATTGATAATGATGTTGATGATGTTAATAATGTTGATATTAAGTGCAAGCAACCCATCATTTAGAGGTGGACTAGGACATTGACCTCCTATCTCCTATGGTGGGAAGGAGCCGGTGACCTCGGCATCACGTTGGGGTAATAGAGTCACACAAAATATATAAGCATGCTTATTGATTACAACATGATGATAACTAATAATAAAAATCAAATCATTTGAAAAACTTGTCGAATAACTTCTTTTTCTTTCAAATTTCTCATTATACTTTTGAAGTATAAGTCCTGCCAAGTACACTAATTTTCTTATAAACTATTTTACTTCTTTTTATATAGCATACCGTGCAATTGCATTGACTTTATGTCTTGATTTTCTTAATTTTAGGAAAACATTGGAATCTTGACTATATCTCTTCCGCACTCATATACTTTGATGACAAGGATATATTGGAAAAATCTCCATATTGGGTTAGTTTTTATTTAAATATCCATTTTTGAGTTATTATTTCTTATTGTATATGTCAGTGTGTTAGATCCTATCGAGTCACCCAGGGATGGGTGCTTCAATTCTTTTACTACTGTCTAGTCAGTAGGATTGGGATTGGGGTAAGAATGGTTCTGTGATAGTTGGTATTAGAGCTTACACACTCCCATATACTTTAAGTCAAGGTGGATGAGATCCCCCTCTCTATCTGGCCTTAATTGATCCAGAACTGGACCTAAAGGTTATCTTGTGAAACCTTAGAGAGTCTTCTAGCATCTCATATCTTCTTTAAGGACTATCCTTGTCACACCCCGATCTCACATTAACCTCAAAATCACGAGATTAGGGCGCGACGGAGGGATTACGCACAAACCAAACCATTCATAACTTTTTAAAACATTTTTAAAGACATTAAAAAGATAATCTGATTTAGGCTGTAAACTCAAACCAATCAAACTGCAGAAGCATTTCTATTATACTAACAGGAGATATATACAAAGTCTACAGCAAATTACATTGTTCAACATAAAGTAAACAAAACAGTTAATTTACATCTTTATACACATTCCACATACATACTCTCTCTCACCCACACCATGTCCCAAGGATCGAGGGGAAGGACTAAGAGACCTCTAACTTCTAACTACATATTCCTTCTACAGACTAAGCGTTAGGATGAACAGATCTTTCAGATTCCTGCTGCTGATGATGACCTGAAAATGTTTTGAGTAGAGGTATGAGCCTACTCACTCAGTGAATAGCCTTTCATTTAGCTATCACTAAACAACTCATCAGGTTTATGAAATTGAAATAAACATAAGTGCAGTACAAGCAGGGCAGATCTAATGACATAATAGATTTGCAGAATATAATCACAATTCTATGCAACAACAGATAATTTAAACAAATAACAGATATAAAGAATTGGCACAAAAGTTCGGATCTCTTTAACACATTAATTTACTGTGATCCTATATGATTACATATTTATATTATTATTATGCCCTAATCATATGCAGTGTACTCTGCATATGAAGATCCGTAGCGAACTACGATCCCACCGTACAAGACTTAGCGACACACCCGGGAAATGCTAAGTCTGACGCCAGCCCTGTTCTGCCACAGGACCCACAGGCTCACCGGCCTCAAAGCACTACTCTGAGTGCTCTAGACTCCTCCTCACTAACCTGAGCACACAGGCGGAGAGTCTTACTGGGTTACCACCATGACTCCGCACGGTTCTTGTTGCAATAACCCATAATTTTCCCCAGTGCCACCATGACTCCGCACGATTTTTGTTGCAACACTGGCTCTCTTTCCTCGTGCCACCGTGACTTCGCACAGTTATTGTTGCAACACGAGTTTCACCCCTAAGAAGCAGATCTATCTAAAGGGGTTCTACGGTGTTAGGGCACCTAAGTCTATTAACTGATTTAACATATAACCATTTAAACAGGAATATCACATTTCATACTTATTTCACATTCTGAACATCACTTGAAAACACATATATATCATTTATCATCCTTAAACATGATTCAGTGTCATTTATCCAGTTTCCAAGCTAAATATACATTTTTAAATCAACAAATACATTGCAACATAACACAAGAAATTTCATCATTTTCATCAAGCATATTACGTATTTCAAGTTCCAATGAACCATATAAATTCACTGATTCAATCCACACTGATCAGATGCTAAACTAAATCATATAACGGCATAAGGAAACAGTTTATGAAATAAAATTTGAGTAATGCTAAATACTGTCCAAAAGCCAAGTATCAACGAAAAATGCACAGTTTACCGAAAAATTCCAACGAAGGAGTTAAATGATGATAACTAAATGAACTCCTACTCACCTAATTCAGGATGTCCGAAAACGACTGGGAACGCGTCCAGACGTCTGTTTCCGGGTGTCCACTGGGTTGTCTTCTACCTCCAGACATCACCGGTTTTAACCTTCTAGACAACTACTTGTGTTCTATTAAGACAGTGCCTCCAGTTAAATCAAGTATATTGCGGTAATGCTTCTGGGCAGATGCCAGTTTTTCATGGACAGCTTCCTGATACCTGCACCATCAGCAAGGAACTTCACATGCTTGTTCTCTGGGTAAGTCTTTGCCCAAGCCTTCATAACAAAAGGATCGTTGAAACTGATGCAGAGGATCTCGTCGACGCCCTTGGCTTTGAGCTCATCATCACTGGTGATAAACCCAGGGACATGCTTCATGCTACAGGTAGGCGTGAAGGCACCGGGAACGCCAAAAAGGATGACCTTCTTGCCAGCCGCGAGAGAGTGAACGGAAAGCTCTTGGAGCTGGTCGCTCTCGTCGAACCAGGAGACGGCAGCTAGGGATTTGGTCATCAGGGCAATCGGCTACATGTAATACCTACAACAGCTCCCTTCCCAACCATAGCCAATCGTGCTTCCTCCTTTGCTGGCGGGGCAGCTCTGTTGGGCGTCGACCCTGCTGCAGTTGCTGCTGCCATCCGCAGCCATAGGGGCGCCGCCCTACCTGGTCAGGGCGCAACTGGGCGAGGTGGAGGAGAAAAGAGAAAATAGACACATCGCTGGCGCTGCTACAAGATGCTTCCCGCGCCAATCCGCCCCTGGCCGTCGCCGTAGCTTGCTTCTTCAGGCCGGCCGCAAGCCATGGGTGCAGGGTGGTTGAGCTGCTCGGCGGGAAAAAAAGGAAGAGGAATAAGGACGGACGGAATCCAAGAAGCTGATTGCTGACTATTTCTCCCAAAATCACCCTCACAACCTCCCCTCTGATTGCTGCCCTATCGGGCGCTAGTTTGGGGCGCCGCTTGAGCAATCGCTCTGCGGTTCTGTTGTATCGGCCGTGTGAAGAAGAAGGGTTAAGGGAAAAGAAAAATCAACCGACTCATTTAATCAATTACTGGTAAAATTGCATCCAAGGTCCAAAGAACTAGAAAATGGGATAACTTTTGCCTCAATTGTCTGATTTGAATGATTTCTTTTGCGAAACTTCAAGAATGAGGCCCACTACAACCTCACGACATATAAACGCGGTAATTAGATCATCCTAATTAGGTTAATTATCTTAGGTAATTATCTTAACAAGTAACACTACAATTATCATTAATTACATCAAATGATTAAATCTTGACTATTGATTCACATGTTGTCTTATCTTGATTATTCATGATGTTTAACAAAAACTTAGCACTAATTGAGGTGTTTCACGTAATTCGAGGTATTCATTGACTAACCCTGATATGGGTCGTAACGATCTCCCTCCCTTATAAGAATTTCGTCCCGAAATTCCTAAAAGAGAAAAGGAAACTTGTTACGCACATCTATCCCAAAACTCCCATGTGGCTCCCTCTAGGTTGTAGTTTCTCCACAAAACCTTCTCTAAGGTATCTCACGATTCTTAAGTTTCTTGATCCCCTGATCAACCATTTGTATTGGTCCCTCAACCTAGAACACATCTGATCTGATTCCAGATCAAACCACAAAACATTGTCTTTGTAGAACTGTTATAACAATATCTCAAATTATGGTAATTACTGAGAGATTATTATACTATACATGCAGACAAACTAAAAATTCTTAAATAAACAGAATGCATGTCAATCTGGTACTAAAATAAAATCATGCAATTTAACTGTTAAACATCACTACATCTCATACTGAGAATTGATATCAAAATACTTGATTCATCGTACACCCTATCCTTAGGGTTTCATTTGCCTTATTCATTCATCACATGCCAACACCCTATTCTTAGGGTTATCTCATTCACTTGTCACATGGAAACACCCTACTCTTAGGGTTTCCGTTATCTCATCTGTTTGATTGCAATTCAAATCACGATACGGTATCATTCTAAAACTGACAGAGCAGTGTATTCAAAATCATTGTAATTACTGAGTAATCTTTATATCATGCATGCAGGCAGATTAAAAAAATTCATAAATATTCCAGACTCAAATCAATTTTGGCGCATACATACTGAATTCATGTAATTGAACATCTTATTACATCAATAAGAGTAATTTACTTCACCTATAAGAAACCATCTGTAATATTTTTCAATTATCTGAAATTTCTCGAAGAACATGCATATTAACCCAAATCCTGGTTTATGCATCACGTAACTCAATTAAGAGTTATTCACGTATCATACACAAATATTTATTAGTACTTGAGAATTTCTAATAATATCTCAGAGAAATGTGCCAATTCATGTAAATGTTAAGTCACACACATTAACATAACAGGAAGCATGCAACTAGGTTTATTTGTATATTTTAATGCTAACGCACTTCCTTGAAATCATACACCTAATGATTTACCAAATATGTATTGCCTGGGTTTATATTCAAACCGAACCATTATCTTTTGTGTATTTCTAAACTCAACATTCACACTAAGCAAACTCTATAAGACTTAAATATTCATTCTTACTTTCACCGAGATGCATAACACATGCTCTCAGCATGTCCTCAAGAGTCTGAATGGTTCTCTCAGACTAACCATCCGTCTGCGGATGAAAAGGTTACACTGAATCTTAACTTTGTGCCCGAAGCACGATGCAACTGTTTCCACAACCTAGATGTGAACTTAGGATCTCAATAAGATATGATTGAAACTGAATTACCAGGCAACCTAATTATTTCATCCCTATATATCATGATCAAGTTTCGAGACATCAAAGGTTGACTTAATATGAAGAAAGTGAGCAGACTAAATTAGTCTATCCACAATCATTCATACCAAATCACAACCTCTAGGTGTCCTGGGTAATCTTACCACAAAATCCATTGTGATAACTTCCCATTCCCATTCAGGCATAGAAAAAGATTTCAAGGTAGATGTAGATTTCTAGGGTTCAGCCTTAACCTACAGGCACACACTACTTCTAACCACGTACTCAGCTACATCCTTCTGCATATCTGACCATCCATTTCAACTTCTTGAGATTCATATACATCTTAGTGTTTCCTGAAAGCATAGCATACATCAATACATACACTTCCATAAGAATCTTTTCTTTCAATTCACTATCTCAAGGTACACACAACATGTCATGCTAATACAACACCTTATCATCTTAAAAACTTAACCTTTGGTCTCTTTTCCTCCTATCATGTCATGCATGATCTGGTTTAACTTACTATCACCCTATGGTAGTTCCTTGATCTGATCATAATAAATAGGCTTGATTTGCATCTATACAATCAAACCACTTTGTTGTCACCCCTAAGTCTAAGTTCAACCTCCACATTTCTACTAACAGGTCTCTATTGAAACCTGCCATAGAGAATGCATTAACTGTTGAACTTGACTTTCTGCTGAAAGCATCATTCACCACATTCTCTTTATCAGGGTGGTAATCTATTGTCACATCATAAAGATAGTGACGCCATGTCTTAAAAACATGAACTACATCAACTATCTTCAGATCATATATCGGATAATACTCCGCTTTCTATGCTACTTTCTTATTGTTACATTTCAAGTTTATGTCTTACTCTTTTCTCTAAGTCATTACATGTTGCTCATGTACCGTTCAGATTATCTACCTCAAAACCCTAGATCACTATCAAAGCTAGTTTACTTTTCATAGAACAAATCTCAAGGTCTTATTTTACAAAGATACTAGTATTCACGGTTACATCACTAGTGATATCCCTTAAACTACTACAACTTTAATCATTCTAGGGTTTTGGTCCATATCAGTATCATAGCATTATTGTGTGTGTGATCGATCATATAGATCAATTTGAGCTGCTTGGGTCAATAGCATATTAACCCATCACTCAACTTTAATTATGCTGGCTGAAAATTCAGTTTTCACAATAGTTTCTGTAATTCGTTTATTAAATAGCTAACAGAAGCTCCAAAAATTCTGGAAATTTTATATGTTATACCTAATGAAGATTCAGACCTCCAGTAAAAATTTGAGATCATTTCTAGTTACCAATAAATAATTGAAAATCAAACAGTGCACTGCTATATTGCAGTCTGCAGCAGATTCGGTCGAGTTGTAAACTCGGCCGATAAACATGTCAGAACATTATTCAAAAATTCTGATATTTTCTAATGTTGTTTACATTTTATATATCCAAATCATATCCAAATTTGAGCTAAATCAGAGTTACACATAAAATACTAAAAATCATTTACTGAGACACTTTACTTATCAAATTTTGTGTTTATGTATCATCAAAACCCTAATTTGGGCCGATTAGGGTCTATGCTTCTCAAACCCTAATTCTCAAAACAAAAGAACATTTAGACTTCTTATCATAGTTAAAACATCCTAGTGTATATACATTATCACTATGTTACGGGTCTAATTCAACCAGAGTCTATTCTTATTTCACTGTTAATAGGAGTCATTAAATCCCAGTAACGCATCCTGCCAGCCGGACCAGGCCGAACCTGTAGTCCTGAAGCCAAGAGCTACTCGGGATTAACCTACTCCTATTAATCTTAAACATGTGGAAAGAATATCCACTTAGGGAAAACTCATTTAAGCATAACTTCGGGTATACTTAATACAAAGAATTTGAATAATAATTAAATCACTTCATGTCACATAACAATATAAAAGGATCATATTTATTCTACAAATTGAAAATCTAAATTCATGCATATAAGAGCATTTCTAGTGATCTTTAAATCAAACAAGCAATAATAGACAAGAGTTGAATCGCATCTTATATGTAATCTCTTATTTCTACATTAATTTCTTATCTCATAACCCTAAGATTTCTAGGGTTTCTCTCTAGCCCATCCTTCCTCTGCATACCTGGCCGGGGCATCCAGAGAAGAATAGACAGAGTAGCTTGATACTGGTCAATCTAAGTATTCAGACACCTGGCCAGGGTATCTAAACACTCAGACCTCCCAGAGCTAAAAACACATCATTTCTTATCCATCTTAATTATAATTCTATCTTTCGATCCTAATGATCCCTGATAACTCAGCTTAAACTCTCAACTTGATTCTCGTGACCACGTCCTCTCCTTGTCATCTGCAATACTATAACAGAACATTTCTTGTTATAAAATTGCAGTTAGAAGGAAGACACCTAAGTCCTAATCCTATTGATCTCTTATCGTCCCCTGGCCTTGACTTAGAGTATCTATGTACTCAACCTATGCTCTGATACCAAGTTGTCACACCCCGATCTCACATTAACCTCAAAATCACGAGATTAGGGCGCGACGGAGGGATTACGCACAAACCAAACCATTCATAACTTTTTAAAACATTTTTAAAGACATTAAAAAGATAATCTGATTTAGGCTGTAAACTAAAACCAATCAAACTGCAGAAGCATTTCTATTATACTAACAGGAGATATATACAAAGTCTACAGCAAATTACATTGTTCAACATAAAGTAAACAAAACCGTTAATTTACATCTTTATACACATTCTACATACATACTCTCTCTCACCCACACCATGTCCCAAGGATCGAGGGGAAGGACTAAGAGACCTCTAACTTCTAACTACATATTCCTTCTACAGACTAAGCATTAGGATGAACAGATCTTTCAGATTCCTGCTGCTGATGATGACCTGAAAATGTTTTGAGTAGAGGTATGAGCCTACTCGCTCAGTGAATAGCCTTTCATTTAGCTATCACTAAACAACTCATCAGGTTTATGAAATTGAATTAAACATAAGTGCAGTACAAGCAGGGCAGATCTAATAACATAATAGATTTGCATAATATAATCACAATTCTATGCAACAACAGATAATTTAAACAAATAACAGATATAAAGAATTGGCACAAAAGTTCGGATCTCTTTAACACATTAATTTACTGTGATCCTATATGATTACATATTTATATTATTATTATGCCCTAATCATATGCAGTGTACTCTGCATATGAAGATCCGTAGCGAACTACGATCCCACCGTACAAGACTTAGCGACACACCCGGGAAATGCTAAGTCTGACGCCAGCCCTGTTCTGCCACAGGACCCACAGGCTCACCGGCCTCAAAGCACTACTCTGAGTGCTCTAGACTCCTCCTCACTAACCTGAGCACACAAGCGGAGAGTCTTACTGGGTTACCACCATGACTCCGCACGGTTCTTGTTGCAATAACCCATAATTTTCCCCAGTGCCACCATGACTCCGCACGGTTCTTGTTGCAACACTGGCTCTCTTTCCTCGTGCCACCGTGACTCCACACAGTTATTGTTGCAACACGAGTTTCACCCCTAAGAAGCAGATCTATCTAAAGGGGTTCTACGGTGTTAGGGCACCTAAGTCTATTAACTGATTTAACATATAACCATTTAAACAGGAATATCACATTTCATACTTATTTCACATTATGAACATCACTTGAAAACACATATATATCATTTATCATCCTTAAACATGATTCAGTGTCATTTATCCAGTTTCCAAGCTAAATATACATTTTTAAATCAACAAATACATTGCAACATAACACAGGAAATTTCATCATTTTCATCAAGCATATTACGTATTTCAAGTTCCAATGAACCATATAAATTCACTGATTCAATCCACACTGATCAGATGCTAAACTAAATCATATAACGGCATAAGGAAACAGTTTATAAAATAAAATTTGAGTAATGCTAAATACTGTCCAAAAGCCAAGTATCAACGAAAAATGCACATTTTACCGAAAAATTCTAACGAAGGAGTTAAATGATGATAACTAAATGAACTCCTACTCACCTAATTCAGGATGTCCGAAAACGACTGGGAACGCGTCCAGACGTCTGTTTCCGGGTGTTCACTGGGTTGTCTTCTACCTCCGGACAGCACCAATTTTAACCTTCTAGACAACTACTTGTGTTCTATTAAGACAGTGCCTCCAGTTAAATCAAGTATATTGCGGTAATGCTTCTGGGCAGATGCCAGTTTTTCATGGACAGCTTCCTGATACCTGCACCATCAGCAAGGAACTTCACATGCTTGTTCTCTGGGTAAGTCTTTGCCCAAGCCTTCATAACAAAAGGATCGTTGAAACTGATGCAGAGGATCTCGTCGACGCCCTTGTCTTTAAGCTCATCATCACTGGTGATAAACCCAGGGACATGCTTCATGCTACAGGTAGGCGTGAAGGCACCGGGAATGCCAAAAAGGACGACCTTCTTGCCAGCCGCGAGAGAGTGAACGGAAAGCTCTTGCAGCTGGTCGCTCTCGTCGAACCAGGAAACGACAGCTAGGGATTTGGTCATCAGGGCAATCAGCTACATGTAATACCTACAATAGCTCCCTTCCCAACCGTAGCCAATCGTGCTTCCTCCTTTGCTGGCGGGGCAGCTCTGTTGGGCGTCGACCCTGCTGCAGTTGCTGCTGCCATCCGCAGCCATAGGGGCGCCGCCCTATTTGGTCAGGGCGCAACTGGGCGAGGTGGAGGAGAAAAGAGAAAATAGACGCATCGCTGGCGCTGCTACAAGATGCTTCCCGCGCCAATCCGCCCCTGACCGTCGCCGTAGCTTGCTTCTGCAGGCCGGCCGCAAGCCATGGCTGCAGGGTGGTTGAGCTTCTCGGTGGGAAAAGGAGGAAGAGGAATAAGGACGGACGGAATCCAAGAAGCTGATCGCTGACTATTTCTCCCAAAATCACCCTCACAGCCTCCCCTCTTATTGCTGCCCTATCGGGCGCTAGTTTGGGGTGCCGCTTGAGCAATCGCTCTGCGGTTCTGTTGTATCAGCCGTGTGAAGAAGAAGTGTTAAGGGAAAAGAAAAATCAACCGACTCATTTAATCAATTACTGGTAAAATTGCATCCAAGGTCCAAAGAACTAGAAAATGGGATAACTTTTGCCTCAATTGTCTGATTTGAATGATTTCTTTTGCGAAACTTCAAGAATGAGGCCCACTACAACCTCACGACATATAAATGTGGTAATTAGATCATCCTAATTAGGTTAATTATCTTAGGTAATTATCTTAACAAGTAACACTACAATTATCATTAATTACATCAAATGATTAAATCTTGACTATTGATTCACATGTTGTCTTATCTTGATTATTCATGATGTTTAACAAAAACTTAGCACTAATTGAGGTGTTTCACGTAATTCGAGGCATTCATTGACTAACCCTGATATGGGTCGTAACAATCCTAAGCCACCCATGTAGATGAATACTAGGTATTCTTCTCATCTCCTCATGTGGTCCTTTCTTGTGACCTTTTATGACATGATGTCTAAATTATGGGTAGCTTATGCATTGAAAAATGAATATCGCTAAATTTTGAAAGTTGATACCATGATCTGACCTTAATTTGAAAACTCTATTTTTCATTAATGAAAATAAATTTTGAAATCAAACACTCATTATGACCCTAATATCATGCAAACTCAATTTAATCAAAACTTGACTACACGCTTTCTATGTTGAGGTAAATCTTGATTTGGTGAAATAAGGATGACTTATACCTTATACCTCATTGTTGATGAGGTCTCTATTTGATTAATATCCATGTTGCACTATTGTTGATTAAACCTCAAACATAGTTAAGTAAACTTTTTCCCTATTTGATACACATCATGATTATGCCATCAAATTATTAACCTTAATGACTCACAAACTCATGATGTAAGACTATGATGTAAAAAGAAGTTTTCCTATTGACCATTGATGCCTTTTGCAATCTTTATTTTGATATGATGAGCATGGACCTAAAACATGCACCTATTTTCAAATTATATAACTACCTTGATCATGAAAGGAAAGGAATGCAAATAATGACATTATTGCCTATTATCATGAATTTTGATCTTATGACCTTGATATATACGATTGGATCATTGATACTCTCCCTATTTGAATAAACTCAGTGGATAATGACTAATGTGCTAGATTAGGGTGGTAGTTGACTCATGAATCCCCTAACCTTGGTCACATCCCTATTATGACTTCCTCTAGGTTTTCATTTTGTTGATTATTTAGAGTTTGGAAAGTTATCCCCTTTCATCTGATTTGGATTGGTTGACCTAAGCCTAATAGGTTAAACCCATGGTTGATACTCAACCTTGAATCTTGATTTAATTACGATCTTGAAATATGATAATGTTGACTATAGCTTATGGTGGACTTCCTAGATAGACCTTGGTCTATATCATTCATCAACCTTGGATACAATGATAATGAAATATTGCTATGTTGCTCGAATATTGCTTGAATATTATTTCTCAAAATTGAATATAGATGAGTGATCTCCCCTAAGGTCTAAATAGGAATCTAAACCCTAGCTTTGGAATATTTATACATATGATCTTGATGTCTAAACTTCAACTCTCCATATGGATGTACAAAATCTTGAAACATGACATGGATCTTGAGACCACCCTTGATATATAAATTGTGACTCTCATAATCCCAAATTTTGGAATGTTAACTGTTTTGACTCTCTCGATTTATGAATTATAGTGTAGCTCTCATTAGGACTCAAGTGGGACCTCCCATTGATTTTGAGCTCAAAACCATAATATTTAAAGTATGACTTTGTCTCAAATTTTTGAAATATGAAATCTCAAGTCATGGATGTATAACCCCACCTAGACCAATGTAGAGGATAGGACCCTGAGATATTGGGATTGAAAGTCACCTTGTACACTTGATTCAAGAACTCTATTTGACTAAATATATGATCTCTCCAAATTTGTGATCAATAGATGCTTTCCATATTTGTGACTCATATGATGACTTTGAACAATATATGTATTGACCTTATTGCTCGATGATTAAATGGTGTTTGTGCCAAGTTGATTATGATTATGGAACATGAAATCCCAATTATGATTATTGTAATACTTGAACTTTGAGGACATGATTTCGATTATATAGTCGAGAATGTCCTAATATTTTAGGATATGATCTAGATTTAGGTAGTCCTAATTTTGTGGATGTTTTTGAATTTTGGGGACAAAATTCCTTTTTAAGGAGGGAAGGATGTGACAAATGAAATTTAGCATTAATATGAACTAATTCCAATTTCACCCTCCTTCTACCCACTCATGGGCCCAAATTATTTTTCTTAGCTTCATAATCAATATTGATACTCAAATCCAAAATATGGTGATCAATGTGAATTTTATACACTTTGTGACACCACATATTTGATTAATTTGTTACTTTGTCCAACGCAGTAAATTTGTCCATAAAACTTTATCCCTTGGTTCTCAAACTTTTTCTAATGATTCTCCACATTATTTTGAAGCTATGTTCTAAATTTCATAGCAATTGGACATTCATACTATTTACTATGATTTCTTGAAGATAACGTACTAAAAATCCATTTATTGGCCTTTTTATTTGACTTCATCCAAGTCAGCAATCCGCTTGACAAAGGGAGGGGTGAATATCGACCCTTAGATCCGAATCCCCTAGATTCTACCTTGATCTGATGACCAACATGTCATCTTCTACCTCCCACAATCAACAGGGAGGTGTCTTTATGGCCGAGATTTGCAATCTCACGCTCTTGACCCCGTTTTGAAATTCTAATCGAGAGGAAATGATCCCCTCGCAATTCCAAATTGAACGAACCCTACTTTGACCACCTCTTTTGCTATCTTCATCCACAAAAACAAGACCATCACACCCTCTCAACCCGACGGCCATGACCCTTGACCCAGGTCCAATCTTGTGCTAACCCTAGCCTAGTGCGATAAGGCCTCCTCGAGGTCCGCAGCAAGTACATATACAACCTTGCCTTGTGATTGCACCCTCTAGAAGCTCCATTAGCCCCCATATCCCCCCTCATATTTCTCCTACCATTATGGAATCACCGCTGGCTGGGATTGGGCATTTTGCCCTTGCTTCTTCTTTCGAGCAAGTAAGGCCCCCATCATCTTCGCGGGACCCCAACGACCCCAACTAGCATCCTCGCTGCCGCCATAGGAGCCTCCTGCTCCCTTTGGCCCTAGCGTCAACAAGTTTGCTCAGCCACACATGCGCACTGATGTACAAGGCCTGGAGTGGGAGGGAAAGGGGTCTTGGACCAACGGTCCAAGGGGGAAAAACCAACCGGCCCAATCGATCCTCTTGAACCACAAATAAGTCGATCAATCGGTGTTGAACCAGTCAATTGGTGATCGAACCGGACCCTAAACCAAGCAAGCCCCCTCGCCTACATGGATCCATCTTGGCCATTCCTGGTGCATCCAATGGCCATCCTTTTTCCAATATAACGTAATTATCTCCTCTCTACTCAGAAAATCAATAAAATGCCCAGATCTTGCTTTAATCATAGAAAATACATCCTAGCTCAAAAAATTACAAGTAAATAGTCGATCTTGATCATAAAAATCCAATGAATCCATGAAAAATACTCTTGAAGCCTAATTATAGATGTTTCTTAGTGATATAACTATATCTTGTTCCTTTTCTTATTTAATTTGTCTAATGATTCAACAATGATGTTTAATCTTTGGAAACCCTAGATTTGAACTCTGATGATTATCTTGTAACCTAGATCTAATCTAGTTGAATCATACACTCTTGAAAATTAATCATTAGTGATCTATATTATTTACTTGATTCAATCTTGATTATAATCTTTATGAATAATGAGTAATCTTGATATTGATCTTAATCTTGCAAAACCCTTGATATACTTTTGACCCATCAATCTGATTTGAATTCCAATTATGATAAGTATCATGGTGATGATCTAGAAATTTGATGATGACTTGGATAATTATCATAACCTAGGGTTAACACACATGATCCTAAAAAACCTAGGTAAGTCATTCACACTCGAAAATATTTGGCACTTGAAATATTGTTGGATATATTGAAATATGGGTTGATTATAAGTGAATGACCCAAACCTAAGGTTGACATAGGAAAAGTGTAACACTAATATTGAAATATTGAAACATGATATTATAAACATCATGATCTTGACCCTTGATCCAATCTTGACGATTTAGGATCTGACTCAAATGGTTGACCTATTGACTCGGATATTGATCATACTCGAAATCCTAAGTGAAAGGTACGCTATTATACCTCCTCTTTGGTTTTAATGAAGATACTTTTTATGTATCTCTTGATAGTGTACTTGACTATATACTTGGTTGAGATATTGTTCCCTAATGATTAGGATTCTGTATTTCTTATATTCTATTTTGAGACAAACTGGAAAACATAAATGACATGCCCATTATGACTCCCTGTATATTGATAATGATGATGATGATGTTGATAATGTTGATATTAAGTGCAAGCAACCCCTCATTCAGAGGTAGACTTGTACATTGACCTCCTATCTCCTATGGTGAGAAGGAGCCTGGTGACCTCCCCATCACGTTGGGGTAATAGAGCCACACAAAATATATAAGCATGCTTATTGATTACAACATGATTAGAACTCGTAATAAAAATCGAATCGTTTGGAAAACTTGTCGATTTTTTTTTTCAAATTGCTCATTATACTTTTGAAATATAAGTCTTGCCAAGTACACTAATTTTCTTATAAACTATTTAACTTGTTTTTATATAGCGTACCGTGCAATTGCATTGACTTTGTGTCGTGTTTTTTTAGGCAAACATTAGAATCTTGACTATATCACTTCGACACTCATATACTCTGATGACAAGGATATATTGGAAAAATCTCCATATTGGGTTAGTTTGTTCTTTAAATATCCAGTTTTTGGGTTATTATTTCTTATTGTATATGCCAGTGTGTTAGATCCTATCGGGCCACTCAGGGATGGGCACTTTAATCCTTTTACTACTGTCTAGTCAGTAGGATTGGGATTGGGGTAAGAATGGTTCTGTGACAGGTAGGTTGAGGGAGCATTGGGCTTCACTTTGGGTCTCTCCAAGGGTAGATAAACCCTAGGATCACTCCTCTCTCACTTCCATCAAGCGTGGTCCAGATTCCTAAAAAACATGAAAATAATGTTCATGAGTGAATTTTACACAAATATGCATATTGAGGGAAAGAACATGCAATCTAACAAGTATAGATGTGATTGAAATGCAAAATAACACAAGATGAAGCCCTAAAATAGGGGTGCATCACCACTCCAAACTTGAAACATACTTGTCCTCAAGTATGCTCCAACTCAATCTCTCTATAATTTTTCTACAATCAAGAAATGACAAATGCAATGTAAAGGATGATTATTGCTGAATGGGATCAGTAGTGACTAAGTACATGCATTCCACCTCTCTCCTCTCCTACTTTCATAGACCAATCATGAAAATAGCACAAAGCATTTGAACTTCAAATATAGTGCATAAAACACACAAGCTATCAATATTTCTTTCATGTAGTTCTGGATAGATCGTTTCATGATGGCGTTAATCAAGGATGACTAGGAGTGTTGTTTCACCTTCATGCTTTCAACCTTATGTTTCAAATAACACCAAATGACCCACGTGGCTGCGGAAAAGGGCAAAATGAGCTAGGTTTGATGTTTCCTAGATCAATGGGTATGAAAAATGGAAGAAAGGGTTGCGGTAAGATTTTGGAGTGCTAATACATAGAGCACTCATATTTTCTTTACTTAGATGCTCTTAAATAGGAGCACCTTTTATTTTCTTTTTGTTTTTGTTTTTTATTTTTCTTTGCCCTTGGAGTAGGTAGGGCATATGGTGATGAGAGTGAAGTGGTGAGATGTAGATGTGACCACCCCAAACTTTTAGAGGTGGCCACGACTGATATGTGCACTTTGGCATCCTTTCATGAGGCGAACGGGTAAGAAGATGGTGAGTGAATAGTCAGATCAAAGAGGGGTCACTGGTGTGATTCTCAACATAAGGTATCCTACATGAAAATTAATCCAACACTTCATCCAACAATGTCACTCCACATGAATGAACAACCTAAAATTGATACTTCAATCAAGTGATTTCATAGATACTAAGCGTTCATAGCTTGCTCAAGTCACAATTTAACCAAATTATTCACAAACACAAGAGAGGTGATGCACATGTAAAAAGTCAAGAATCGATACCATTTAGAAATAAACAATGATAATTCACTTGTATTTTTCAAAGGTGGATTGAAACACACTTTTAGACAAGAAATCTCAAATTTGGGCAAAATTGGCCAAAATGGTGCCAAGTCACTTTCAATCACATCTAAGCCTATATTATTGAACTTAAAGTAGTAAACAAGCAAATCCTAGCTAAAACATGCAAAAACTACAAAAAAATCTACATGATATGCAATGCATGGCAAAAAGAGTAATTTTTTTGAAAATTACGCAAAAATGACAAGGAGGAAAACTACATGGCATGCAAGTATGCAAAGTAGGTAAACTCTAAACTCGATAGAAAAAACAAAAAAGAAGTAATCCTATGAGACATGGAATCAACAAAATAAGATGAGAACTAAGGGCTTACCGCCCTACCACCCCAAACTTTTGAATCATGATGTAACATCCCTGACTTGGGTTATGAACTAACCCCAGGTGTTTTTCTTAATCATGTGATTAAATGCTTGTGGTTATCTGTTGATAATGTAATTAAAGCTTCTGAGGAACATATATTTCCCTTTCTGTCCTTTTTAAACAATATTGTAATATTGTTTTGTTAAAAGTGGACTTATGTGCAAATTACCCAATTAGAGGGGTTAACTTGCAAATTGCACATGTTTAGATGTTCCTATGATGATAAGACATCATAAGAATGATTTTTATGAAGTATTATGGATTCTCCAAGTTTGGGCACCAAAAGGCAGCTTGTGGAGCAATCCTTGTGCTTTAAGCCCTAGTTTTGGTGTAAAGTGCAATTTACCCAAAACATGGGTTACAACATGTAAAATATACCTTCTATAGTATCTTTTATGACCCTTGGCATCAATTAGAGTAAAAATGATGAAGGGGGAGCTTCATTTGAATAATCAAATAAGAAGGATAACCCTTGTAACTAAATAACCAAGTTGTAAGCATAATGACCCTTTTATATGTGTGCAACTTAGTAGGATGTTTGGCTTCTTTTTCACTAGACTTTGGTTAAGAAAGGAGTTTTGCTTAAGTATAGGAAGGAGGGGCGTGGCCAAGAAGGAGAGAAGGACCTATATGAGAAATAGAAGAAAAGATTGTCCTTATCTTGAAAACATGCCCAAAGTATATATACACCTTTCTTTTACAACCAAGGGATCGTTTCCCTTTCTCTCTTCACTGATCTCTTTCTGTGGCCGACTAAGGAAGGAGCTCAGGAGCAGGGGAGAACGGCCAAGTAAAGTTGGGTAAGCTTTGGTTATCTTCTAGCTCGGATTCATGGAGGAATTCATGATATAAGGTTGGTTTGCTAGCTTTTCTTACTTAGTTCTTCTTTCTAGTCATCCTTTCCAACCAATTCTTGAAGAAGAAACCTTGGACGACCTGTGGAGCTCAAGCCACCATTAAAGCTTCGAAGCTTGGAGCTCTAGACCTGGTTCTAAGGCGGGTTTTATAACTCTAAACCCTTAAACTTTGTTATGCATCTTTCTTTCTTGCAAAAGTAGCTTGTTCTTCTTTCTCCCATCCTCCCTTGCTTTCTTGCAACTAAAACCATAAAGAACAGACCTGGATATGGAGGTATAAGAAGGGGGGCGTGAATACCAATGCTACTTTATCAAACGGTTTCCCACCCTTTTGGTCCAAACGGTTTTAAAACCGTTTGGTCTCATGCGGTTTGCAAAACCGTTTAGACTCAAACGATTTCAAAACCGTTTGAGGGCGTTGAACAAGGGTTTACCGTTTGGGATTACTGTTCATAATTATGTTAGTTAATAACCCACCAAATTTTATAGGTTAACTCCCGAGGAATCATTAGTTAAAGGCTAATCAATTAGGAAAACCTAATTGGATTAAGTTCTGATTTCCAACCTGATTAACTTGACATTGTTGGGGAAAACGGTTTCAAAACCGTTTGAGGGCATTGACCAAGGGTTTACCGTTTGGGATTCCTGTTCCTAATTATGTTAGTTAATAACCCACCAAATTTTATAGGTTAACTCCCAAGGAATCATGAGTTAAAGTCTAATCAATTAGGAAAACCTAATTGGATTGAGTGCTGATTTCCAACCTGATTAACTTGACCTTTTTGGGAAAACGGTTTCAAAACCGTTTGAGGGCGTTGACCAAGGGTTTACCGTTTGGTATTCCTGTGAATAATTATGTTATTTAATAACCCACCAAATTTTATAGGTTAACTCCCAAGGAATCATGAGTTACAGGCTAATCAATTAGGAAAACCTAATTGGATTAAGTGCTGATTTCCAACCTGATTAGCTTGACCTTTTTGGGCAAACGGTTTCAAAACCGTTTGAGGGCATTGACCAAGGGTTGAACGTTTGATATTACTGTTCTTAATTATGTTGGTTGATAACCCACCAAATTTTATAGGTTAATTCTAACGGAATCATGAGTTGAAGGCTAATCAATTAGGTAAACCGTAATTGGATTAAGTGCTGACTTTCAACTTGATTGATTTGACTTTTTGGGTTTTCTTGCCCAAACGGTTTTAAAACCGTTTGGGGATCACCCAAACGGTCTCAAAACCGTTTGGGGGTCACCCAAGACCGTTTGGAGGTCTAGGGTTGGATATGGTTAAGTGTTTGAAGGATAAAAGATAGGATGTTAACCCTAATCGGCTAAGTGTTGGTTTTGCATTGAAATGAGTTGATGTTTTGGGTTGATTGACCCAAACGGTCTCAAGACCGTTTGGGGATCACCCAAGACCATTTGGAGGTCTAGGGTTAAGCATGGTTGACCAATTGAAGGTCTAAAGGTACCAAATCACTTTGCAATTATGTGCTGATTTGATGATCAACTCAATAGCTCAAACCCTAATGATTTTTCACTAGAATCCAAGGGTTGGATGAGCCAAACGATCTCCAGACCATTTCGAGCTCATCCAAACGGTCTCAAGACCGTTTGGAGGTCACCTAAGACCGTTTGAAGGTCCATGGGTGAGTATGGTTAAGCAATTGATGATCCAATGTTACTAAGTTAAAGTGTAATCAATTGCTGATTTGATGATCAATCCAATGATCCAAACCTTAATTGGTTGACTTGGATGTTGATGATATGATGGGAAAACGGTCTCAAGACCGTTTGGAGGTTATCCAAACGACCTCAAGACCGTTTGGGGTCAGGTCATGACCCAATTGAGTGATGGTTCAATAGGTTCAACATCAATTAAGCTCATATTGATGCATGTTGAAGGATGATCGATTCCAACCCTAATCCAATCCATACAAACCCTAATTGGTGATCAATTAAGGATCAATTGAGGGTCACATCAGTTGAGTATTAACTTAATTGGCTCAATTGATAAATGGTTAACCATGGCATGAATGATTGAGGGGTTCAACATTGAAAACCCTAACTCAATTGGAAGTGTTAATACACTTTTTGGTCCTTGCGGTTTTGAGGGTGTTTGGACCAAACGGTCTTGGAAGTGTTAATACACTTTTTGGTCCTTGCGGTTTTGAGGGTGTTTGGACCAAACGGTCTCAAGACCGTTTGGTGGTCATGCGGTTTCAAACCGTTTGGAGGTTGAAAGTGCAAAACCGTTTGGGGTCTTTTAAGGTCAAGATTGCTTAAATGCTTTAAAGGCTTAGATGGTTTAATGGTTGATTAATCTAAATCCTAATGATACCTAAAGACATTAAGGGAAGAAGTAATTAGTTGATTGAAGCATGTTATGGTCAATGGTGAACATTACTAAAGTACCCTTGATGGGTTTAAGTAGCCAACACCTCTTGATCAAGCAAACCCTAATGAACATTGTAGTAATAATATGACTTATGTTACCAAGGTTGAATTGACCTAACCAAATCATAAGAGATGTAAACATCATCTAATAATAAGAGGGGAGAGAAGACTCCTAATATGAATGAGAATCAAGTAATATACTACCAACATGTATGAATACACATAATTAGGGTATGATCCTTTACAATGGGATCATGGAAACCCTAATTATGATGATCAATGAATCTTAACCTAAGTGAAGACATGAATGGAAGTAATCCTCATACATAATGATGGTATGATCTCAATTCACTGCTATGTGAATAGTAAACCCTAATCTAGGGTAATGTGATGCTATGTGAATAATAAACCCTAATCTAGGGTAATGTGATGCTATGTGAATAATAAACCCTAATCTAGGGTAATGTGATGCTATGTGAATAGTAAACCCTAATCTAGGGTAATGTGATGCTATGTGAATAGTAAACCCTAATCTAGGGAGATGTGATGATATGAACAAGTAACCCTAATTCTGAGTTATGATTTTAAGCATGAAACCCCATGATTGAGAAATGAGATAGGAATCACTATTCCTAATCTAGTTAAGAGGTTGAATAACTCTATTTGGATTAAATGAGAATCCTAACCCTAGAAACCAGCCGTGGTATTATGACACGGTCGTGGTGAGTCCTTTGTTGCACGACCGTGCAAGGTAGCACGTCCGTGGTATCACATATATAATTTGAGAAGAACATGTATTGTGCTGCTATGATACAATAAGTATGTTATTAGTAAATATTGATCATGCAGCTTTTCATAAAGAGGTGATCATATCCAGGTAAGGATTATGATATCTTATGTATTGAAATTACTTTACATGCTTCAAGTATAATGATATGCTATGATACCTAGTGAATGGTAAGTTATGAGTTCAAGTACCTGGATTCTATAATCATGATGATAAATTTAGAAAGGTACTTGATAAGTTAAGGAATTGAGATCATAACACTTTGTGAAAAAAGGTATGGCTACATGCCATGACTCCCCAATAATAATGTCAGACATTAGATATATGTCTAAGTCTGAAGAGAGTTAGTGTTGTAATAATGGTTTTATAGTAAATAAATGCCATACATGTTCTTCTATTTCTTAAAAGACATATGGGTTTATCAATTTATAGCTGTATTGCTTTAATAGGAAGAATGGTTTAATCTGTTAAACATTGTTTTAACTACTCCCAGACAAATATAACTTCTTTGTGTACATTTATTCTCTTAAGCTAAAATAATTATGTTTCTGGTGAAGAGTTATATCTCTCACTAGGACAATTTTATAATTGTCTCACCCCGTGGGAATCATATTTTTAGGTGGACGTGGGCGAGGAGGTAGAAATCCTTCAATAGGTGAAGGGCAGCATCAACAGTACCAGGGATAGCAGTGAAGTTTCAGGTGGAGACACTGGCTGTTATGCCATGTATAGATGTAGTTAGAGTCCTATGTGTCGTCTCTGTACTCTCAGGTCCTCGGAGTAATAGTTAGTGCTTTCGAGTTTTTGGTATAGTACCTCGAGATTTTTGTATCTTGCCTTATATAGTTAACATGGTAGTTGATGATTGTAATCTCGAGATACGACCTTATAGAGATGTACTGATGGATCAGTTTGTAAATAACTTATCATGTTGCTTTATGAAAAATCTTTACCATTTAAACATCTCTTCACAAAAAGTTTTAATTTTTGGTGATTTTTGGTAATCCGCTGCTTAGTGAACACTTCCGCATTAGTTAATCTTGTTTTCTCATGATAGACGTTACATTTAGTGGTATCAGAGCTCTAGGTTCGCTGAGTCTACAGAAACATAGGACTAAGGTTGTAGAGTCTGTTCTAAGTGTTTTCCAGATTATCTGATAGTATCTTCTGCTCTCATAGGAGAATAAGAACTTGAAGATGTCTGGACCACATGAAGAGCATGTTGCTGAGGGCAGTACTGCTGCACCAGGAGGAGGTGCAGGAGACCCGAATAGGGAGGGGCATGTACTTGAACAGCCCCAGATTGACCCAGCTGAGATAGAAAACCCAGCTCTCCATGCTTTATTTGATAAATTCCTGACAGCCATAACCCACATAGCAGATAGGGTGCCACCATCTGCACCTAGGGCATCAGCCCATCATGAAGGTTATGGAGCCGGTAAGACTTTTGAGAGACTTCGTCGGGTGGGAGCCATAGACTATGTTGGTACCTTTGACCCAACAGATGCTGATCTATGGTTGACAGAGCTGGAAAAGGCTTTCAGGATCCTTGATATTCTTGAAGCTGAAAAGGTAAAACATGCGGTATACCTCCTAAAAGGGAGTGCTGGTAATTGGTGGATGATAGAGGAAGATAAGAGACCAGGCGAAGAAATAGGATGGGAGGTATTCTGATGAGAATCCGTCAATAGATACTTCCCTAAGATGTATCTAGATGAGAAGATCTCTCAATTTGAGCAGATCACACAAGGACAGATGAACGTTAGCGAATATGAAGCTAAGTTCATGGAGTTGCTGCGGTTTTGTCCGCAGATGGCAGTTAGTGATGAAGAAAGAATTCATCATTTTGAAAAGGGAATGAATGCTGAACTAGCCACTCCTGTGTCTGCTTTAGAGAACAGAGAAAGGTTTTCCACCTTTGTGGAGTCAGTAAGAAAGATAGAGAGGTCGAAAATCGAGAAACAACAGACAAGTAGTAAGAAGATGTACACCCAACCTCAAGATCAAAGGCCTGAAAGTTTTAAGAAGCCAAGATTTTCTATACCGACATCAATATCAGTATTTCCTACCCAGACTCAATGGATGTCAAGTGGAAGTAGGGATCATAGTAGTATACCGAGAAGACCCTCCGACATAGCATCAACATTGGTAACTGGATCATATAGACACTTTGCACCCAGGATCTGTTACCAATGTAGACAACCGGGACATCTGGCAAAGGATTGTCCAGACAGGAATACAATAATGACTCAACCTCAAGAACAGAGTCTGCAAGGCTCACAAGGGAGGCAATATAATAATAGAGGACGTGGACAAACGTCCCAGACAGGTCAGATGAAATAAGTTTTGTTTTGATATTTCGTATCAGGACTCTATGTGTTAAAGATATGAAAATTAGCTATTTTTGAATTCCTTTGACTAAGTCCTAGAAGGACACAAGGGAGATAAGAACTTATATCTTACTCAGTATTCTTTAAAACAATTTATAATCTCTCTTAATTGTGTATTAAAAGATAAGATATAGATGTGATACCTGAAGAATAATCTAGTATGGTAAATTCTATGTGTATAATGATAAAAAAAGAGGAATATGATGATAAGTAAAATACATACTACCTAATCTCAATACTTATATACCCTGGCCAGGTATATGGTTATTGTAGATAAGGCAAGTATGAAACTCTTAGATTGTTATCTTTTTGATTACTCTAATAAGGTAATTATTCTGAAACAATCTAGAGAGTATAAAGAAATTAATGATAAAAGCTAAGTGAAACTTCTAAATAAACATACTCAGTGAATCTTCTTAGTGAATACTTAGTGAATATACGTAGTGAATATACTCAGTGAACTTCCTCAGTGAATACTTAGTGAATATACTCAGTGAACTTCCTCAGTGAATACTTAGTGAATATACTTAGTGAACTTCCTCAGTGAATACTTAGTGAATATACTCAATGAATTTCCTCAGTGAATACTTAGTGAATATACTTAGTGAACATACTTAGTGAACATACTCAGTGAATTTCCTCAGTGAATACTTAGTGAACATACTTAGTGAACATACTCGGTGAATTTCCTCAGTGAATGCTTAGTGAACATACTTAGTGAACATACTTAGTGAACATACTCAGTGAATTTCCTCAGTGAATACTTAGTAAACATACTTAGTGAGCATATTTAGTGAACATACTCAGTGAATTTCCTCAATAAATACTTAGTAAGCATACTCAATGAACCCCTTCAGTAAAAGCTTTTGAGACAAAATACTTAGTAAATTTACTTAGTGAAATCTTCCAAGACAAATTGCTTAGTGAATCTTCTCAGTGAATATTTCCAAATTAATTGATTAGAAAACTTTCTTAGTGAACTGTTTCAAATAAATAAAGGATTGCTGAGTGAATTATCTGTGTTAAGGTATGTATGTTTCTCTTTTGGTAAACATTTTTGGGTGATACTAGAAGAATGTTCTTTTATGCTTCTTCCTTTCAAAAGTATGGACACCTTATGTTAGGGGTTTATGCTTTGCACAAACATAAACAGTGATAAGAAGTAATTAATGAAAGGGACTTTGTGTGAATTACAAATCCATAATATCATCATAATTTTGAGATAATATGGGGAAACTTGAGGGCCTTACTAATGAATAATCTGTCCCTCCTTTACCTGGGATTTTGGGGGCGAAATCCTTGTTAGGGGTTTATAATTTGTAACATCCCTGACCTGGGTTATGAACTAACCCCAGGTGTTTTTCTTAATCATGTGATTAAATGCTTGTGGTTATCTGTTGAAAATGTAATTAAAGCTTCTGAGGAACATATATTTCCCTTTCTGTCCTTTTTAAACAATATTGTAATATTGTTTTGTTAAAAGTGGACTTATGTGCAAATTACCCATTTAGAGGGGTTAACTTGCAAATTGCACATGTTTAGATGTTCCTTTGATGATAATACATCATAAGAATGATTTTGATGAAGTATTATGGATTCTCCAAGCTTGGGCACCAAAAGGCAGCTTGTGGAGCAATCCTTGTGCTTTAAACCCTAGTTTTGGTGTAAAGTGCAATTTACCCAAAACATGGGGTACAACATGTAAAATATACCTTCTAGAGTATCTTTTATGACCCTTGGCATCAATTAGAGTAAAAATGATGAAGGGGGCGCTTCATTTGAATAATCCAATAAGAAGGATAAGCCTTGTAACTAAATAACCAAGTTGTAAGCATAATGACCCTTTTGTATGTGTGCAACTTAGTAGGATGTTTGGCTTCTTTTTCACTAGACTTTGGTTAAGAAAGGAGTTTTTTTTAAGTATAGGAAGGAGGGGCGTGGCCAAGAAGGAGAGAAAGACCCATATGAGAAATAGAAGAAAAGATTGTCCTTATCTTGAAAACATGCCCAAAGTATATATACACCTTTCTTTTACAACCAAGGGATCATTTCCCTTTCTCTCTTCACTGATCTCGTCTGTGGCCGACTAAGGAAGGAGCTCAGGACCAGGGGAGAATGGCCAAGTAAAGTTGGGTAAGCTTTGGTTATCTTCTAGCTCGGATTCATGGAGGAATTCATGATATAAGGTTGGTTTGCTAGCTTTTCTTACTTAGTTCTTCTTTCTAGTCATCCTTTCCAACCAATTCTTGAAGAAGAAACCTTGGACGACCTGTGGAGCTCAAGCCACCATTAAAGCTTCGAAGCTTGGAGCTCTAGACCTGGTTCTAAGGCAGGTTTTATAACCCTAAACCCTTAAACTTAGTTATGCATCTTTCTTTCTTGCAAAAGTAGCTTGTTCTTCTTTCTCCCATCCTCCCTTGCTTTCTTGCAACTAAAACCATGAAGAACAGACCTGGATCTAGAGGTAGAAGAAGGGGGGCGTGAATACCAATGCTACTTTATCAAACGGTTTCCCACCCTTTTGGTCCAAACGGTTTTAAACCGTTTGGTCTCATGTGGTTTGCAAAACCGTTTAGACTCAAACGGTTTCAAAACCATTTGATGGCGTTGACCAAGGGTTTACCATTTGGGATTCCTGTTGATAATTATGTTAGTTAATAACCCACCAAATTTGATAGGTTAACCCCCAAGGAATCATGAGTTAAAGGCTAATAAATTAGGAAAACCTAATTGGATTAAGTGCTGATTTCCAACCTGATTAACTTGATCTTTTTGGGAAAACGGTTTCAAAACCGTTTTAGGGCGTTGACTAAGGGTTGAACGTTTGGTATTCCTGTTCATAATTATGTTAATTAATAACCCACCAAATTTTATAGGTTAACTCCCAAGGAATCATGAGTTAAAGGCTAATCAATTAGGAAAACCTAAGTGGATTAAGTGCTGATTTCCAACCTGATTAACTTGACCTTTTTGGGAAAACGGTTTCAAAACCGTTTTAGAGCGTTGACAAAGGGTTGACCGTTTGGGATTCCTGTTCATAATTATGTTAGTTAATAATCCACCAAATTTGATAGGTTAACTCCCAATAAATCATGAGTTAAAGGCTAATCAATTAGGAAATCTAATTGGATTAAGTGCTGATTTCCAACCTGATTAACTTGACCTTTTTGGGCAAATGGTTTCAAAACCGTTTGAGGGCGTTGACCAAGGGTTTACCGTTTGATATTACTGTTCCTAATTATGTTGGTTGATAACCCACCAAATTTTATAGGTTAATTCCAAAGGAATCATGAGTTGAAGGCTAATCAATTAGGTAAACCCTAATTGGATTAAGTGCTGACTTTCAACTTGATTGATTTGACTTTTTGGGTTTTCTTGCCCAAACGGTTTCATAACCGTTTGTGGATCACCCAAGCGGTCTCAAAACCGTTTGGGGGTCACCAACTCAATTGATAAATGGTCTAGGTTTGGATATGGTTAAGTGTTTTAAGGACAAAAGATAGGGTGTTAACCCTAATCGGCTAAGTGTTGGTTTTGCATTGAAATGAGTTGATGTTTTGGGTTGATTGACCCAAACGGTCTCAAGACCATTTGGGGATCACCCAAGACCGTTTGGAGGTCTAGGGTTAAGCATGGTTGACCAATTGAAGGTCTAAAGGTACCAAATCACTTTGCAATTATGTGCTGATTTGATGATCAACTCAATAGCTCAAACCCTAATGATTTTTCACTAGAATCCAAGGGTTGGATGAGACAAACGGTCTCAAGACCGTTTGGAGGTCACCTAAGACCGTTTGAAGGTCCATGGGTGAGTATGGTTAAGCAATTGATGATCCAATGTTACTAAGTTAAAGTGTAATCAATTGCTGATTTGATGATCAATCCAATGATCCAAACCTTAATTGGTTGACTTGGATGTTGATGATATGATGGGAAAACGGTCTCAAGACCATTTGGAGGTTATCCAAACGACCTCAAGACCGTTTGGGGTCAGGTCATGACCCAATTGAGTGATGGTTCAATAGGTTCAACATCAATTAAGCTCATATTGATGCATGTTGAAGGATGATCGATTCCAACCCTAATCCAATCCATCCAAACCCTAATTGGTGATCAATTGAGGATCAATTGAGGGTCACATCAGTTGAGTATTAACTTAATTGGCTCAATTGATAAATGGTTAACTATGGAATGAACGATTGAGGGGTTCAACATTGAAAACCCTAACTCAATTGGAAGTGTTAATACACTTTTTGGTCCTTGCGGTTTTGAGGGTGTTTGGACCAAACAGTCTCAAGACCGTTTGAGTCCAAACGGTCTCAAGACCGTTTGGTGGTCATGCGGTTTCAAACCGTTTGGAGGTTGAAAGTGCAAAACCGTTTGGGGTCTTTTAAGGTCAAGATTGCTTAAATGCTTTAAAGGCTTAGATGGTTTAATGGTTGATTAATCTAAATCCTAATGATACCTAAAGACATTACGGGAACAAGTAATTAGTTGATTGAAGCATGTTATGATCAATGGTGAACATTACTAAAGTACCCTTGATGGGTTTAAGTAGCCAACACCTCTTGATCAAGCAAACCCTAATGAACATTGTAGTAATAATATGACTTATGTTACCAAGGTTGATTTGACCTAACCAAATCATAAGAGATGTAAACATCATCTAATAATAAGAGGGGAGAGAAGACTCCTAATATGAATGAGAATCAAGTAATATACTTCCAACATGTATGAATACACATAATTAGGGTATGATCCTTTACAATGGGATCATGGAAACCCTAATTATGATGATCAATAAATCTTAACCTAAGTGAAGACATGAATGGAAGTAATCCTCATACATAATGATGGTATGATCTCAATTCACTGCTATGTGAATAGTAAACCCTAATCTAGGGTAATGTGATGCTATGTGAATAATAAACCCTAATCTAGGGTAATGTGATGCTATGTGAATAATAAACCCTAATCTAGGGTAATGTGATGCTATGTGAATAGTAAACCCTAATCTAGGGTAATGTGATGCTATGTGAATAGTAAACCCTAATCTAGGGAGATGTGATGATATGAACAAGTAACCCTAATTCTGAGTTATGATTTTAAGCATGAAACCCCATGATTGAGAAATGAGATAGGAATCACTATTCCTAATCTAGTTAAGAGGTTGAATAACTATATTTGGATTAAATGAGAATCCTAACCCTAGAAACCAGCCGTGGTATTATGACACAGTCGTGGTGAGTCCTTTGTTGCACGACCGTGCAAGGTAGCACAGCCGTGGTATCACATATATAATTTGAGAAGAACCTGTATTGTGCTGCTATGATACAATATGTATGTTATTAGTAAATATTGATCATGCAACTTTTCATAAATAGGTGATCATATCCAGGTAAGGATTATGATATCTTATGTATTGAAATTACTTTACATGCTTCAAGTATAATGATATGCTATGATACCTAGTGAATGGTAAGTTATGAGTTCAAGTACCTGGATTCTATAATCATGATGATAAATATAGAAAGGTACTTGATAAGTTAAGGAATTGAGATCCTAACACTTTGTGAGAAAAGGTATGGCTACAGGCCATGACTCCCCAATAATAATGTCAGACATTAGATATATGATCTAAGTCTGAAGAGAGTTAGTGTTGTAATAATGGTTTTATAGTAAATAAACGCCATACATGTTCTTCTATTTCTTAAAAGACATATAGGTTTATCAATTTATAGCTGTATTGCTTTAATAGGAAGAATGGTTTAATCTGTTAAACATTGTTTTAACTACTCCCAGACAAATATAACTTCTTTGTGTACATTTATTCTCTTAAGCTGCAATAATTATGTTTCTGGCAAAGAGTTATATCTCTCGCTGGGACAATTTTATAATTGTCTTACCCCGTGGGAGTCATATTTTTAGGTGGACGTGGGCGAGGAGGCAGAAATCCTTCAATAGGTGAAGGGCAGCATCAACAGTACCAGGGATAGCAGTGAAGTTTTAGGTGGAGACACTGGCTGTTATGCCACGTATAGATGTAGTTAGAGTCCTATGTGCCATCTCTGTACTCTCAGGTCCTCGGAGTAATAGTTAGTGCTTTCGAGTTTTTGGTACAATACCTCGAGATTTCTGTATCTTTCCTTATATAGTTAACATGGTAGTTGATGATTGTAATCTCGAGATACGACCTTATAGAGATGTACTGATGGATCACTTTATAAATAACTTATCATGTTGCTTTATGAAAAAGCTTTACCATTTAGACATCTCTTCACAAAAAGTTTTAATTTTTGGTGATTTTTGGTAATCCGCTGCTTAGTGAATGCTTCCGCATTAGTTAATCTTATTTTCTCGAGATAGACGTTATACATGCCGTCCTCAGCATGAAACTAAAGCTTAGGAATGATAGGGTAGAGTCATGGCTATGGTGGTGGTGGTCCTCCCTGTGATGGGGGGTGCTGGTAGTAATGGACCCAATAGTTTGCCTGTGGGGGTGGGTATGTCTCCTAGTAGCCTGAAAGTGATCCCCAGAAATCCTCCCCCCATTGGGGGTTCCTCTGTGCCTGCGCATGCTGATAGTGGTACATGTGGTTAATCTGATGATGCATCTGCTGCTGATCTAACCACATGGACTACTGTGTCTACTAAATTGCCTCCAAATGTGCATGAATGGCTGACATATCATATGCATTTGTTGGAGGTGGTTGTGCATCAAAGTCAAAACTCGACTTTTCCCTGCTGAAACCAACTTAATCAACACGACCATTCCAAGCCGACACGGTCGTTCTGGCTGGATGCTAGAACGACCATGTTACCGGAGGCCAAATCTTACATTTTCCCTGTTGAAAACCACCTTTTCTAGCACAGTCGTTCTACACCAACATGACCATTCTAGGCTCTGTTAGTTCAAAACTCTTCAGAAATCATCAAATCATTTCATCATTCATAACCCAATCACCTTGAATGATCACTTTGATATTGTATCAACCATTTTTTACTGAATGTGCCTCACTTCTCAACTTGCACCTATTTCACCTGTTATTTCATCAAAACTAAAACAAAAACTATCAAGCACAAGTGTGCATGTGTGTTTTTAGGTTTGTGTAAAAATAAAGCAAACATATCAAAAATGAGAGGTCGGGTGAAAAATTCCCCAAACCTAAGTGGGTTGCCTCCCACAAGCACTGAGTTTCTTTCCTTCAGCTTGGCTTCTTGGTGATTCTTCAATCATTCATCCGTTTGGCATTCTCATGTGTCCATTCTTGCAAAACATGCATCCCTCATTTGCACTCAATCTATTTTTCTCATCCCTTTGATCACACTAATCATCATCAATTGTTCCATCTTGATCTCCTTTTCTCAAATGATCATTCGGACTTGTGAAGTGATCATGTCCAATATCCCGATATCAGACATGTCGGATTTGGGTTTTGTACATGTTGATCTCTATCTTCATGTCTATAAATGAAAATGTCATGGTGCCACTGCGCACATGAATCTTGACATCAGTTGTAGATAAGAACGACCTTCCCAAGATGATGGGAATCTTCCTATCCTCCGGCTCCATATCAAGTACAATGAAATCCGCCAAGAACACTATGCCTTTCTCTTTATCTATCATCACCAAGACATCATCTACTCTACCCCTAGGCACTTTTATGGATTTATCTACCAACTGGAGAGTGTAATGTGCCGACTTCGACTTGCCTAAGCCCAACTCAACATAGACATTGTATGGCATCAAATTCACACTAGATCGCAAATTAAGTAAGGATATGTCTATGCGATGTCCCCCTATATAGCTAGGTATGAGTGGGGCTCCTGGGTCTTTTCTCTTCACATGAAGTGAATGTTGTATGATGGATCTCACTTATTCAGTCAACTTCACTTTCTTTGGTATCCTCCCCGTTGACCTCTCTTCATAGTGCATATATTCTTGAGGAACTTGGCATATGGTGGAATTTTCTTGATAACATCCAAGAGTGGAATGTTCACCTTCACTTGGAAAAACACATCAGGAATATCCACATTGCGGTTTTGCCTCCTCCTTATTTCTGGTGGCTCATCTAGTGCTTCAATGAATGGAGGATCATTGGCTTTTGACTTTCTTGCATCAATGTAAGGTGGAACTATAAGGAGGCAGGATCACCCCTTACTAAAAATAAAAATTTGAAGAACAAAACATCCATTCCAAACACACTCAAAGGTATGTTAGAATAGGTGCAAAGTTTTCAAACTTCAATAAATGGTATTCAAAACAACCAAAGTATAGAAGCAGAATAAAAATAATGACTATATTCAATTTTCACAAAAGATTACAAAAGTACATCATAATATCCCGTAAGGGTTTACATGTATGATACAACATAAGGATCTGAGTAGAGGGAAATATAAACCATAAAAACTTTGTCTCCAAGCATAAAAATTCTCTTAGAATCGAGAATGAAGTTTTCATCCAAAACTTCATGTATTATCATATAAGTCCTTCACCTAGGGTTGGAAGCATACCCCAGCAAGAAGAGAAAATAGACGACATCAGTAAAGGCTGGTATGTGCATACTAAATAGGAAATTGAGCAATATATGGAATAAAGTACATCAAATATAAAAGGCTTCCCATAGAAAGGATAAGGACCGCCCAAATGGTTATAAAGAGAAAAGGAATTGAAATCATATGATAACAAAAGAATACTTTCCATTAATAAAACATAAAGATTGTGCCACACAAGCACATGTAAAGAATTAGGGCACACACCCCATATCATCAACCTGCATGCATGTGAGATAAACATAGCCCTAGAATGATATAAACACAAAGGCGGCCAAGTCTCATAAACTTGAAACCTGATAGAGAAAGGAATATTTCCAATATCCCAAATGTATAAAACATGGGCCAAGAGTCACACATCTTGCCCTGGGTATGTGTAACATCCCACAATTTTAGGCCTTGGATAACATGATCTTAAAAGGAATGATTAGACTACCCATATCACCAAGGTGCACCTCCTTTTCCGGGAGCCCATCACTAAAGAACTCCATAGTTAAGCATGCTCAGCTTGGAGTAGTACTAGGATGGGTGACCAGTCAGGAAGTTGACCCCGGCTTGCACGTGAGTGAGGATAAAGCACACAGTTAAGGCTAGTGGTGGTCTGTGGGGCCAGTCGTCATTCTTGAAACTCTACTAGAGCCTAGGGAAGTGGGCCCGGGCATTACAAATGGTATCAGAGCCAACTCCCCTCCAGTAGGTGGGGCCCACATGGGCATGTGGCATGCCATTCTTTTAGCCGTGCGGTCCACGCATGTTGGAAAGGGCTATCCGAGTTGATGGAGCTGCCCGTGCGCTGGTAGTGTCCATGCATGTTGGAAAGGGCTATCCGAGTTGATGGAGCCACCCTTGCATTGGTAACCGTGATTGAGAGTTGGGTGTACATGGGACATCTGGTTCTGCACTGAAATGGGGATAGATTATGAGGCCATATAGTTGTGCCTTGAGGAGGACGTCAAGAGTCTAAGTGGGGGATATTGTAACGTCCCACGATTTCAGGCCTCAGATAACATGATCTTAAAAGGAATGATTGGACTACCCATATCACCAAGGCGCACCTCCTTTTCCGGGAGCCCATCACTAAAGAACTCCATAGTTAAGCGTGCCCAGATTGGAGTAGTACTAGGATGGGTGACCAGTAAGGAAGTTGACCCCGGCTTACGCGTGAGTGAGGATAAAGCGTAGTCATCATTCCTAAAACTCTACTAGAGCCTAGGGAAGTGGGCCCAGGTGTTACAGTATGAGGTTCCTTTCCATCCTAAAAGAGCAGAAAATATCACATCTGCTTGGTAGGAAATAACACATCTGCCATAAAAACCAATGTAATTACACTACTTTAGTGCTACTGAATCACATAGCATGTTAAATGTAGAAGCAAGTAGAAAGTATATTCAGAATATATAAACTAGTCACCACATAAGTGGCCAACATATACATCCACCTCATAAGTGGGTAAAAGACATCACATGTCATCTTTTAGAGTTCCATCATGAATAAAGCATATGATAAAAGTTTAAAAGAATATTCATGATCACATGATCAATATCAAATAAGGTAGTTTACATGAACCATGATTTTCAAAAGAAAATACATTATGTATAGGCTAATGTCCATAGGACAAAGAGAATGAATAAGCATAGGTGAATTGCTCAACATAGAAGAATAGGGGATACATCATACCTCAACTTCAGAGTCTAAACTATCCAAGTCAGTCCTAGATCCAAGCCTAGGCCTCCAAAGAACCTATAGGGAAGGTGGACAAGTCTAATAAGTAAGTTTCCCAAGCTTAGAGAGGTTAGTTTCTCCAACAAAGCTTCTACCTCGAGCAAGAAGCACCTTCTTCACTTTAGAGGTGAAAAACCCTAACAAAAGAACATGGAGATGAGGTGTTTATGGGTTCTAGGTGGGGTTTCACTATGGAAGGCCATGGTTTAGACCTAGAGGAAGGTGGAAGGAAGACTAACAACATGAAAATAGTGAAGGAAAGGAGGATACTTACTAGTTTTGGTCAAAATCACCAAGGAGGAGCTTAAGAAACCTTAAATAGAGAAAATTTGGAACCCTAGGAGCCTTCTTCTCCAAGATAGGCACCTTCTTTTACCTTGGGACAACACATTAGTGGAAAAATAGACTAGAAATGATTCTCTAAGATATAGGAAATAAAGGATAGAAAGAGTTTTCGAATTGGGAGTTGGGAAGGGGTAGATATGGCTATATAAAGGAAGAGGTCAAGTATGAGGTTTCTATGAGACTTTCCATGTGTCATGTATAAGGGTGTCCATGGACATGCAAGCCTTTATGGATAAGGAAGAAGTCAATAACAAGGTGTCAAGTTACTTTCCATGTGTCCAATGCTAATTAAGGGTGCCTATGGACATGCAAACCTTTATGGATAAGGAAAAGTCAAGCATGATGTGTCCATGGAGCTTTCCACGTGTCCTTAGCCTAGGGATTTAATGGCCATGTAAGAGGACAGCTCATAGAGGCTTATTGAATATCAAATGTTAGTTTATGGAAACTTATAAGCCATCTCAACCAACCTCCAAATAAAGAAATAACCTCATTGGTTGATAGCTTTTAAAGATAAACTCATTTATAAAGAGAGTAATCCCTAAAATGCCCTTGACAAGAAACACCTTCAAACTAAGGTGAAAATAGGTTCCCCATGGTTCAAAAACTCGAGAATTGTAAGGGAATATATAAGGATTATAATGGATGTGACAATTTGCAAAGAAAACCTCCCAATTGGGTAAATTTTAGAAAGGTCCATAATGTACCTAAAATTGCATAACTTGCACAAACAACATCCAAATTGGACCAAAATTCATCCACAAGTTATATTTGATGTTTTGAATATGATTTTGACATTATTTCCATATTTTGAAGTTATATAATCACATTATTTTTTACTTATTCTTTTTACTCATTTTCTCTCTCCGAAACTTATCCTAATATTTCAATGTAGTCCAAATTAGATGGGATTTGACATGTAGGCTAATTTTGATATGTATATTTCAAATTTGAAGTTTTTTTACACTTTTGATACTTCATTTTATGAGATATGTCATATGGCCCATTAACGACCCATTATCTAAATTATTCAAGCAATTAAGTTCCTTACCTTCATATTACCACCAAAATAAGTTATGTGGCATATTTTATGTATCCATTATTAAACTAAGAATAATGTTAGAACATTTGGTTACATTAAGGTGATCTATACATGCATTAGCTCATTGGGGTTTTACTAAACATCTATTTAAGTCTAACCTTCAGCCTTGTTTGGCTAAGTCCAAAATGTCAACTTCCAGGGTAGGTTCTGAGATCTAGTATGTTATAGGAACACTAGGGATGGCATGACTTGCAAATGGAGCATGAAGTGGAGCACATGGTGTTCCAGAATCAACAAGATGTATCACTGAATCATCTTCGGCAATTCTAATCATTGTATCACCACTTGGCTGCCTTTGCTTTGCTTTGTCAACCTTTCTTTGACTTGCGGGCTACTCAAGAGATTTCCCACTCCTTAGAACTGTCACAACACTTCCTTGCTCATGGTGGATAGGGGGAGCTAGTTGTTGTTGTGGAGGAGGTGGAGGTGGCACTTGGTGTTGAAATTGAGGTGGAGGGGGGAATTTAGGTTGGAAGGTGAATTGTTGGGAGAATGGTGGTGATGGAGGGGGAGGTGGAGTATAAGGCATGGAATCACCTTAGAAATGGTAGTTGAGCTACACCTGCATGGGAGGCAAACTATAGAAAACTTGAGAAGTGGGCGTGGGTCCACCTACTTCATGGTAGCTCATGATGGGTTTTGAAGATAACTTTTCTTCTTGGAGAGCAATTATGGAAGATAGCTACTCCACTTTCTCTTCTATCCTTGCAACATATTTTTGAACATCATCAAATATTTTCAATCTAAAGAGAACCTCTTCCTCAAACCTTGACCCATATTTTGGACTTTTTGGCTCTTAATAACTATAGGAGTGAGGTTTCTTCTTTTCCTCACCATAGAACTCAATAGAATTGACCGGGTGGCAAGGAGCATTTGTCACCTAGTTCTTCATGAAGCTCACCATGTCACCAAGGATCTTCATCATTTGCGGGCTTGAGTCATTATGAGAAGGAGGTGTCACACCAAAGGCATAACCCCTGTCATTCATCATTCGAATCCTTGATCCTTCAACCAACTGCTCAAACAAAGGCCATATCTCCTCAGGTGGCCTAGCCATGAAAACTCCTCCATAAGAAGAATCCACTGTGTCTTGGTCCTTTAGAGATAAACCGGAGTAGAATGATTGAACTAGCTACCACAAAGGGATCTCATGGTGCAGACACTCTCTCAAAAGATTCTTAAATCTCTCCCATGCATTATGAAACTGCTCATTGCCCATTTGATCAAAACTTACATGGCACGCTGAATTTGTGTTAACCTTGCTATAAAGTAGAATTGTCTCAAGAAGGCATTCTTCATTGTTTCCCAACTCATGATGTCCCTCCTTGATTTATACCAATCTTTAGCTCTATCTTTAAGGGAGAAAGAGAACAAGGTCAACTAGATTGTATCATCACTAACCGTCGGTGTCTTGAAGGTGGATCATACTTCAAGAAAGGAATCCAAGTACTTGTAGGGATTCTCACTCTCAGAGCCATAGAAGATGGGCAGGATCCCAAGAAGACCTGGATGAATAGAGAATTACTCCCCTGACATTTGATCAACCCTGCTAGCAATTGGCAATTTGTAGTTTCTAGGAATGAAGTAGTCTTCAAGTTGCTTGTGGGGTGCATTTTGGCCTTCCATCTCATTTCCTCTCGAATGACTTGTCACATGCACAAAGCACAACCAAACAAAAGAAAGCAAGTTAGTAAACCAATATACACAAAGAATGCAAAGAATAATGGATAAAGAATAGCAATGATGAGGGTAGTAGGAAAAGTCAAAGCAAAACTAACTAGCTAGGACGAGTGCCTTTCTACTTGGCAACAGTGCCAGAAAGCTTGGTGCATCTGCTAAAGGTTCACACACTAACCGATTAGATTCGACTAGATGCGCCCCATGAGATCATAACACACAGGTGGATTCACTTTCAAATTTATAATGACCTAGACCAACACACCTATATCTACTAAAACACTGTCCCACAAGCGCATAGGGTCGTGTCGTAGTATAGGAGGGCAGTAAGTATAGGGTCGATCCATAGGGAGAAAAGGGGGCACTAGAGCTAGGTTAGTTTTTCTAGGTTCCTACTGCAGAGACTAGGGTTAAGGGTTTAAAGGTGATTTAATTGTTAACTAAGGTGAACAAGAAAGTAATTAAAGGGAAGAATGAAATCTAAGTTAACCATAGACTAGATTAAGACTAATTAAACAGGAAAATACTAAGCTAGATATGAAAAAGAATTTACACTAAGACATGAAAGAAGGACTTGAGAGCAATTAAAGAGCTAAACTAGCAAGAACAAGGCAAAAATAGGGTAGGAAGCTAACTAATCAAGAAAAGAGCTAACTAAGCTAACACTGGCTAAGCAGGATGAAAACTAGGGTTTTAAAGCAATTAAGAGAGGTATGGGATATTTAGGGGATGTACTTATCACTTAGGTTGGGGGGGGGGTGATATATAAACATTATGATTCCATTTAGATTATCCAAACCAAACAAAAGGCCAGAGTCTAATGAATTAACTTAAGCTACTAACTGGCCATGGATATGCTAGGTTGTGTATAGGGGAACTATTACCTAACACTCCCTACTACCCTTTCAAGGCTCACTTGGGTTAGGAATTAGGTTCAATTCAATTAGAGTCTAATCAAGTCTAGATTTTTAGATTAGTCATTCCTAGGGCAATTAGGGTCTGAGGGTAGTAACGGGGAGGTGAAATTAGGGCTTTGGACCCCAATTCCCCCACATTCTAGCCTTGAGAAGGCTCCATGCTAATTGCACTAGAGTCACCTAATCTAGATACTTAGATCTCTCATTTAGTCTTAGGGAGATTGATTAGGATGTATGAATATTAGAGGCAACCTAGGGATCCCAGAATTAGACCTAGGGGCAAATCCCAAAATTCACACATATAAGCAATTTTCTTAAATTCCTATGTGATTTCACACACAAACCAACAAGCAATTCATGGAGAATGAGATAGAAATAGAACATAATAATTAGAAAATGGAATTATAAAGTTTACATGTCATTTTCCCCCATTATGGTATCAAAGTAACATTTTACACCCCAAACAGCCCACCCAAGGGGGCCTAGCTACTCATGGAAATGGAAAATATAAAAAGAAAGGGAAAAGAGGTAGAAGAAGCCATGGAGCTCAGTGTAGATGGAGCAATCCTCCTCTCTAGATACTGCAAGACGTCCTCCTCTCTCCTTCAAGGTGCAAGGGTGTGGAATGAAGGGTATTATGGGTAAAAACTAGGATAAACTAGTGTTTTGGTGGTGGAAATGGTGAAATGGAGTGGAATGGAGGTGGAAATGGAGTGGAATGGCTAAGGGAAAAAATGGGGAGCTAAGAGGGGGTAGGAGGTATCTAACCTTGTGCTGGATCTGCCACCTAGGTATATATATATGTGTGGGGGAAGCACTAGGTCAAGTAGGGGTAGTATGGGAAAAATAGTGGCAAAAGTAGCTAGGTTTTGTGAGTAGCACGACCGTGATGGATAGGGGTGAGCATGGTCGTGGTGGGGTAGAATGACTATGTGAACTAAAATATGAAAATCACAGGTTGAGGGTCACATTTGTACTAAAGCTGGAACGGCTGTAGTGGGGTAAGGGTAGCACGATCGTGGTGGCTCAAAATGCTCAGGCCGTTCTCTGCTCCATGCCAGTTCTGCCTCTGTTGTAGCACAACCGTTCTAGGTGGCATGACCATTCTGGGTCAGTTTACCACAACCATTCTATGTGGCACAACCGTGGTGATTCTAGCTTCAATTAAGTATGACTCTATTGATTTGCAAGTGATCTAGCACGGCTGTTTTGTGGTACCACAGTTGTGTTGGGTTCTAGATCAACACTTTGACTTGATTCTTTGTATTTTCTTGGATATCTTTGCTTCAATGGATCTTTGGCCACTTGGGGTAGGTTGAGGGAGCACCAGACTTCACTTTGGGTCTCTCCAAGGGTAGATAAACCCTAGGATCACTCCTTCTCTCTCTCTTCCATCAAGCATGGTCCAAATACCTAAAAACATACAAATAATGTCCATAAGTTCATTTTACACAAATATGCATATCGAGGGAAATAACATGCAATCTAATAGGTATAGATGTGATTGAAATGCAAAATAACACAAGATGAAGCCCTAAAATAGGGTTGCATTAGTAGCTGAGGAATAATAATGAAAAGGACCTCCAATCTTTCATGGATAATCCTTTAGTTTCAAGTCTAAGGGTACTTGCAACTATTGTAATGAAATTGGCTATTATTATACATATTGCCTTGTTAGGAAAGCACCCAAAAGCAATAGAATTTGGGTTGCTAAGCTAACCCCTTCGGATCTAAAAATATATTTGGGGACCATTTCATCTTTCTTCTTATAGGTCACTTGCAATTGGATTGACATGAGCTATTGGTTTGCAAGTTGACTTATCAATTCACATAAAAGAAGAAAGGGGAGATGCATATGGATTGGAAACCAGTAGAAAAGAAATGGTAAGAATAGAGGTGGTGGTATAATTGCTCGTATCCAACCATAGCTTGATTTTTCTAAGTTTGTATGCACTTTACATATGGTTTTAAGTCAAATTTGGTATATTGTGATTCTCAACACTTTCTTGCTAAAACATTATCCCTGCTGCTTTCGTAATGTTTTACAAACTTTCTTATACATGTTTGGATATGGTTTATACTTTTATCATGCCTCTAGATATATTTTTTCTAAAATATATGTGTTTTCTGACAGCAGCATTGATCGAGTTTTTCCGGAAAGAAACTTGACTAACAAGAATCAATGGGTGTGCCAACAGCTATTGTTGATCGATAAGTTCAACCCAAAAACTTGACCAATAAAACTATGCATAAAATATACAAAAGGCTTCTTGGATGAGAATTTCCCTCTCAACTAGATTTTCTCAACCAATACCCTTATTCTATTGGAACTCCCCTTGGTACCTTGATATGTGCATATTGCCATGATTTAAATCTCCTATCTTGAATGCAACTCTATCTTTGTAATTGCTATAAATTGGTATCTATATATCTTGCAATTACTTATCTTGAGTTGTTATACATGTTTTGATGATGATCTATTTGAATCTCTTTGTTATTATCTAAACTGCTTCTATTGTGTTCTAACTTGCTACATCTATCTCATTGTATATATTTTGATCAAACCTTGAGTTTCTTTGTGGTAATAATCTTTTGGTAACAATTCATATTTGCTAGTTAGTAATATCCTTTCATGCTTCTAAAATTGCATATGTCTTTGTTTGGATATTCCTCTACATCTACTCATAGCTTGTTCTTTAACTTGTGAATCCTTTCTATGATCTAGATCCTGCTAGCAGTCCTAACTTGTGATATCATCTACTAGTAGTCCATCTAGATGTGGTCTACTCTTGCTCTTCAATTAGTAACTAACACATCAATTGGTATTCAACTATATGTTATGCTTGTATCTTGTTTCATACATACTCCAACTTTTTCCTTGACTTGCGGATCTACTATCTTGAGTTACTTGCTTGCATAGCCTTACCTTGATTGTTTTCTAGAACTGCATATAGGGTTGTTCTAATGCATGTCTTAATTTGCTTTATATACATTACTTAGACAAGCCCTTAGTTTTTTTCTCTTCTACCCTCCCTTTTTAACAAATTGTGTTTTATATCTTCAACCCCCTCAGTTTTTGAAATGAAAAAGGGGGAGAAGACATGCATTATGTAAAGGGGAGAAAACATATATGAAAAGACATATATGAGTAGAAGGCATAGTTTCTATAAATGTTATGAAATATAACTAAGCACGAAAAATAGAATCAATTGATTGGAGTATGTAAACTCCATTAGAATCAATTGAGGGGTCATATAAACTCAATTTAATGAAACCCCTAGGTTTCTCCAAAGGTTTGATTTTACTTAAATGATTTCAAGACATTTATGGAATAGTTTGTCATCTTCAAAAGGTGGAGAATGTTGAATCAAGGTCTAAATCAACTAAATCCTTGTTTTGATTAAGACAAACCATTCCACTCATTTGTGTTTAATGTTTCTATTTGAGTGATTTTAGATTGAATAGACACACTCCAAATGCCTAAACTTGTGCATCCTAACTTAGAGAAATCAAGTCATACATGCATAAATATCAAGATTGAAGAATATATAGTTTCCTCCATATATATTGTTTGTAAATCACTTGTAATGATTGTATGACTTGTAACTAATCTTGAAAAAACCAAGAGTACTTAAATTGAATGATTAAAAATTTCTATAGCATTTATAAAATTCCATTATACGTTGCCTTGTCAGTCAAGTTTGTCTTGTAGACAACTCAACCGAAAAGTTGTGTGGATCTTGATAAATCCCAAAGTTTGTCAAGTTTGTCCTGGTGACAACTCGACTGACACCATGCACTTACAAAATAGTCTTAGCCGTGAGTTGAGAATCATCAAGGATAAACTTAAACAACAACTTAAACCAATTTTGTCACATAATGCCGTCAGTCGAATTACCTTTATGAAAACTTGACTGACAACATTGTAGTAAGAAAAGTGAAGAATAGTATTTCTAGCCATTGGAGTGTTGCAAAACTCAAAAATTTATCTGTTGGAACACTCAAAATGGTTAGAATTTATTCTTAAGTGTCTCTACTGGATAATAGGAAACCTCAACTATAAATAGGGCCCATTGGGATTTATACTATGGTTATCCAAGCACTATGAAGGTCCTTATATTATAGTTGAGTTCCTCTAAGATCCTCCATCCACTCTCAACCTTAATCACTTGCTACATCTATTAGAGTGTGAAAGCCTAGACTTTTCTCTTTCCTCATGTATGTACTATGAAATTCATCCTCACACTAATTTCTCACTTTATCCCCCAAATTCATTATGTGAGTTATTTTGATGCTTTTTGAGGTCTTTTTGTCCACATGATGAGTAGTGACACTCATTTTGATATGAAACTAAGGTTTTCACCTGTGCTATTCATCAACCTCTTTCTTTTCATTTTGAGCATATACTTGTGAACTTTTGTACTATGTCCTTGTTCTCAAGTTGTAGATATTCAAATTTCCTTTCCAAAGCATGTTATTTTGTTAAAATCGAAGCTCAAATGAGGAAGTTATTGTATAGACCTTGAAAAACCCTATATTTTGAGATTTTGGTCTGTTATCTTTGGGTTGGACCTGTGAGGCCCAGTCAAGCCGGGTGAGGGAGCGCGACCTGCTCAACCTCCCCTCCTCCCTTTGCAATGCACATAGATTAACTTCAACCTATCAAAAGCCTTATTTTTTGATTGGGAGTTCTTGACCCTTGGATCGTCTAACCTCGGATTTGAGTCCCGATCTAACAAATGAGCAGTCTTCTCCTTTATCCATACCATGGTTGGTGGCCATGGTTCTACAACCCCACATACTCCCTTTGGCTCCACCAATATCCTCCCATCTTGCTCTTTTACACCAACTGAACCCCATTCCAACTTCTTTCTCCCCCCCACTTCATCGCCCCTCTCTTATTATTCTCTATTGTGAACCCTAGCTTCCCCAACCCCCTACTCCTTCCTTCTCCAATAGTGGCACCACCGCCTAGCCCATTTCGATTATTTCTTCCTTGACCAACCTTGGAACCATCCAAGGGTCTAGTTGACTCCACCAACCTCAGGTGAAGCCAAACAACAACCTTCTAGCCTCTAATGGTGTGTAAAAGTCCATTGGCCACCCCACTTCTATCAGAGTAAATCTCCTATACTTGCCTTTGATCCCCCTCTCTATCCTGTATCATCTAATCCATAGAGTTCCAGATACTTATCCAAAATTTGTTGATTGCTTGATAAATGAAACACTGGGATGTATGGGGGAGAGAGACCTGGAGCCATTGGGGATAGAGGATTTGCCCCACTTCTACAGCTCCCGCCGCCATATCATGATCCAACCACCCGTCTACCCTCATGCCAGAGAGAGGATGAAAGGGTGTTGATTGTTGATCATGATGGGGGATCTGAGGGCCCATTTTCCACTTACCCATTCATGGTAGCAGCATCCAGGGGAAGGCCTGACGTCGTCCGACGCCAACCACCACTCGGGCATAGCAGGAGCAGTAGGCCTGACTGTCGCTTGACCCCAAAACATGAACCGACGACCTATGGGTAGACTACAGTGGTAGAGCACCATGTGCCAAGAAGGGCCACGAGCCCAAATAGCTCAGCTCCAGATCGACTGATCAGATCCAATCCCAGTCTAGAAGGACCTGAATGGGGTGATTTCTTTGGAAAATCAAAATAAATGATACTTTGAGCCTTTTTGGAAATGTTATATATGAATCGTTACGTAGAAAATGAGATCTACCCAACGAACTAAGTTTTAGGACCTAATTCTTCTCGTACTTCTCCTTATATCTCAAAATATATGCTTTTGATGTCTTTTATGTTGACTTATGCCTTTGAATTCATGATGTTTATCCTTGATACCACACACTTTGATGTTAGCCTTATAACAATGACTTGAACGGCCTTATACATTAGGTTTTTGAATTTATCCATCCTTTCACCCTTAAATGATCTAATGTTGCATGAATGACCTATAATGGGCTTTTAATGTTAATGACTAATTCTTTAATTCTAAACCTTGTTGAATATTCCTCAAATTCTCATGTTTGACCTAAATCAGTAAATTTTGATGCATGTTTAACTAAGATTCAAACTTTTTCATGATTGCACCGTACTTTGACTTAATAGTGACATTAAACCTTTAAACATGCTTTATATGGATACTTTTATGTTGAATCTCAACCCTTGCTCCTGTGTGGGTTTTTGATGTCCAAGATGATCATGTGGACTCAAAATCATTAATCTTACATGCTTTACAAACCCAAATGCCATGTTGATTGTTCTTGTTCCCTTATGTGACTAATGCCTGAATCTTGAGTGGAAATGTGATCTATTATGCATGTTGATAACTAAATCCCCAACCTTGTATTAATCTTGTTCTAATGATAATCTACACTAATTTATGAATTCAAATCAATATTTTGGTGATATTTATGAAACATAACTCAAGTAGACCTCATATACACTCTAATGATGAAAATCTAGCATGATAGTGACTAGTTTGATAATATTGAAACTTATGTTGCTTAATCTTACTGGAACCTCATGGTTGCTTTTATAAGATCATGAAACCCTAATATTATGATCCCTATCTTAGTGGTGATGTGTCACCCTAGGACCTAGATGAATCCATGATGTGCTATGTAGTTTGATGATGCACTTGCATGACTAGTCGAGATGTTGAAACTTATGATGATGATATGATGCCTAGATCTAGTTAACACATCCAACCACCATTATAATGATTAATGATATCTGATCTTGCTGATGTTAATCCTATTGCACTCATTTGAAATGCCAGGATATCTATGTTGACTAAATTGTCAAGATCTAGTCAAGCTTCCTATATATGGTTTTCCTAATAAAAAAGGGTAATATTGTACTCCACTCTCAAGGTACACTTAATCTCTTAACCCTACTATTGTATTGGATTGTTTGTATGTATGTTCGTATGAATTATTGGTTAGTTAATTACTTGTTTGAGCTACTTATTCCCTATGATTAGTATGTTCTTTTTGCTTGAATACGTTGAACAAACCTCAAACATAATCGAACTTGTCCATTATACAAACCTTGTGTACCTTCTTGTATTCTCAGGATAATGGCACAAGGCATGTTGAACATAGGGATAGCTCATTGACTTAGGTCTTGAGGTCCCTCATGTATAAAAAGGGGTTGGCTAATGTTGAGCACCCCTACAGACCCTTCCTATGAGGATGCTGGTCAATGGCCATAATATGTTGTTAAGTATAATGGAAATACACGTAAAATATGTCTTTCATAAAACAACATGGTTAATTGTTATTACCCTTGTTTCATATTTTTTCTTGTAAAATGTTTCTAGGCAAGCAACGTTTATACTACTCTTAAACTATTTACATGCCTTTTCATAGCATACTTAATTCTTTAGCATTAATATATTTTGTTTATCAAATTTTGTAGTTCCCAAATGAAGATTCACTGCACTCAAGACTCTATAATCAGAAATGAAACACTAATGAGTTACTTGAATCTAGAAATGGATACATATCTCTTATCTCTGTGTTTAGTATCTTGTATGTTACTGCTTATATATATATATATATATATATATATATATATATATATATATATATATATATATATATATATATATATAGCATGTGTGAAATATTTCTGCCATTCTACGGACGGGTGCCCAAGTCCACACACCTTTGTAAATGTAGCCATTAGGAGCGTAGACTTAAGGTAAAAAATAGTTCTGTGACATAGAGTGAGTAGGAGATTTGTAGGAGAGCTAGTCCTACATGTATATCTTGTAAGGATCTCACTTCCTCCACCTCCCAATCTCTCAATTCTACCATGAAGATGACAATTCTCTCTCTTGGATAAGAGAGGTGAATAAGAAGAAGAGAAGAAGTCCCTTGGTGAAAGCTTCCCCTTGGTGAAGGTGAAGTCAAAGGCGCAAGATTGAAGTCGAGAGTCGGTGAATCCTTTAAGGCAGAAGACTTGTTGCAAGAGTGGGTAAGTCATTGGAGAAGGATGAAGACTTGTTGCAAAAGTAGGTAAGTCCTTGGTAAGATAGAATACTCTTCGTCATGGTTGGGTAAGTCCATTGTAAGGTTATTAGATTCCTTGTCCTTAAAGGGAAGGCTAGGTATCTTTGTCCTTGAAAAGGAAGGTCCATGTTGTAATTCTTATAATGGAATATAAAGAGTGAGGTATGGTGGAAAATCCTAGAGGTTGACCTCTCTAGGTATTGGATGTACATCACCTAGTTTGGAGGCTGGAACCACTATACATAGCTTGTGTTATTTGTGCTTGTTCAATCTTTCTCTCCCTTGATATGTATGTTTAGTTGCACTCATATTTCATATAAGAAACTTTATCTTGTGATATAATTTGAAGGTCTAATGAGTTTTGTTTAAGTGTTTTTAGCTCTATTCACCCCCCTAGAGCCCATCATTGATCCAACATTTCATAATAAAGAATTTAGGGCCAGAATCATGTCGTGTGACTCACTCCTAAATTCTAGTGGTATAACCTACAAGACCTTGATCTACACTCTAGAAATTCTTATTGTAATTCTCTAATTACTACAAGGAGACTCATTTCATTTTCCCAGTATGGACCTTGGGGGTAACTCATGGTGTTCAGTACTCCTAATTAGATGTGTCATCATTTCACTTGCTATTTAATCCATTTTCTCATCTTAAGAAGAATCCAATCATTATTTATCAAGTGTGTGTATACTTGTGCATTTAGAATGATATAAAGGTAGATTAGGGTTAATAAGAATTACAATGATTGAAATAAGAAGCACAATAAATCTGTAATCTTTTACATGTATATTTTTTCCATTTCACATCAGATCATATGAGTCATCATCAGTGGGCTATTAGCTTGAGTCATAATCTCATTATATGAAATTTAACCTCATAAGGGTTTCTCAAATGTTATAAATTTATGTTAGTTCTATTGGTATGTATGCCTAGAGAGCCAATCATAAGATGATTGTATGGCATATGTTGTAAATGATTTGATTAATAATAAAGGCAATCTTTGTCTATATGTTTATTCAATTATGAGATAATGATATAACATGATAGATGTCTAAAGAATTATGTTACTCGATGACATATGTTTTTAGGTTGAGGACCTCAATAGTGAGATCATATGTATGATAAGGGTACATACATTCTTGTTATGCCCCTAGTCAGATGTTATTATGGAAGCTAATACATAGGAATAACACATAAGATTAGAGTGTGTGCTGGTTGATGACAAAATCTCATTAGTCATTATATGTGATATCAAACCAAACACATATGTACTTGTTAGAGAACAACATACCAGACAGACCCACATTGAGAGTGATACATGGATACCATTGAATGGTAGTCAGAATCATCTCTCATAGTGATAATGGTGATTGTGGTTCTTAGACCTGAAGTCACTATATTCATCACATGGTTTTTGATGTATTTTGACATCATCCAGCATGGCCTTGAATAACGGTTATCATAAAGGTGATGCTTGGATACATTGTGACACATGGAAAATGATTGTGAGTGATGCACATGAGATTTTTTCCTCCTACTGGAGTTGTTATCCTGGTCACTTGATAAGCGAGATTGAAAAACATATGGCCATACTCATGTGAATCAATATATGATATGTGAGCTCACATGTATCTCAGACAGTATGCTCTAGTTCAAGGAAAATGGATTGAACATTGAGAGGATGACATTTCCATGCCTCAAGTTCAATCTAGATATCAGTGATAAAATAACTATACAATCACTATAACACTAATAAAAATGTAGGTTGAAGTTGTTCTCCAACTTTCCAATTACTTGGGTTGCAATGATTTATTGCTAGATATCGCTTATTTCTTGTGATGTCATAAATTAGTTATGTACATTCACTACCAATGTAATTTGGGACCTTTACAGTCACACACATAGGATACACTTGGAATATGAGTTTACTCATGGATAAGGTTTAACTTGATTACTTAAGTGTTTATGTATTCAATTTAAACAACATTGACTGAAAATTGACTGATGATGACTGTGTGTCGATTGACTCAAGTGTTGAGTCGACCAATTTAGGTGTTAAGTCAATTTAAAAAATATTGGATGAATATTGGCTGAACTAGAAAATGGATCAATCAGTTCAGAATATGAACTGACTAGTTCAGAGTCTGAACTGACCAATTCAACATGTGAATCACCCAGTTCAATCATCAATAAGATTAGTGTGCATTGATCGCCAATATGTTTGCAAATTGGAAAAATTCAATTTCACAAACTTGGGGTGTGAGTTGACCGACTCATGACCCAAATTAGCTAGAAATTCATGAAAATATGTCTCTTCGACTCCCATTTGATCTAGAAACCCTAACCCTAACTCTCCTATAAATAGGGGTTAATAAAGGCTTTCAGAAGACATAACTAATGCTAAAAATATTGCCCTCTCATAGTTGTGGCAACATGAGAGCCCAAAGCAAGTCTTACCTGTAAAAGGGAGAGACATCTATAAAGAACAAGTCAGTGCTAGCAGATTGATATCAAAAGGACAACTCCTTCCTATCAATTAAAAAGAACGACAAGAGTTCTCTGTGGTCCGTGTGGACAATATAGAGGCCATTGCCACTATTCTAGGAGGACGTCATCAATCTCTATTGTAACACCCCAATTTTTCACAACATATAAATATCACTGAGAGGAAGCACTCTAACTCAAGGGGGTGTCACAAGATCTTAATCTTTGCAATTTGAATAAACAAAACACTTTACATTGAATGAAATTAGATTTATACATAGTTGATGAATAGGAAAACTACAAGTTGTTCATATTAGAATGTAATTTGTTAAAACAAACTTCAACTAACAACACTAAGTCGTGATGTAAATGATATCTACATCTATGTATTGTCTTGCTAAATGGCACCCCACTAGGATAAGCTTGGGAAATCTTCTAGCCCTTTTCTCATTATGTTGATCTTCAGTTGCTCCAAAAATCGCTGACATCACATCCCCAACCATGCATTGGGAAAAATAGTCATTAGCATAAGTGGCATGAGTATTCTAAGAATATGCATTACTGAAGAAATGAAATGCTACAAAATATCATTGCCGTTATGAATATGAACCTAACATCAAGATCTGAGTAAAATATGAAACATACTATCTCTTATTTCTTGAACTTAGTTCTTATCTTTCTACTTTATCTTTGTCTGGATACCTTTATTGTGGTACCAGGTTCTCATGATCTACACCAAAGTGCTTGGGTCCTAGTTATCTTATCTGAATCTTTCTCACCATACTCATGGATGAGATTATGGACATGTTCTAAACTAATATGTTTTTCATTTAATTTTTTTATCTGATTGTGGACACAATTATACAATAACCTCCTATGTCACTACTACAGAATGGGGATACTACGTCAATTAGTTTTGGCATTCGGTGTCGGTTTAAGACCGGCAACCAAGTGGATGATGCTAAAAGTTGGACCTTTCTTTGACGTTGCATAAACCGTCAACAAAAAGTTTCCATGTTGTATCTTTGTTAGAGAGATTCTAATGAAGTAACTCTTAGTGAGTGTTTCTCAGACATTTCCTCATCGGTTATTTATTGACAAGCAACTGACACCAAATAACTTGATGTCAAATTTATCAGTGATGGAACAATACATGTTTAGGTATTTGTCATTGATTACTTGAAAGAACCGACAAGGAAATCAAAGGTAGTCAATTTTTTTTCTAAATAACCAATGAGAATAAGTATATGTTTTTTTTATAGTAGGTCTGCAGACCTACTATCCGACATGCTAGCATGTCTAAAGCCTATTGTACTCCAAAATTGAATTCTGAAGAAAGCAAGCTCTCTGCAAGCATCGCAGCCTAACAACAGGACAATACACCTACAAGGAAAAGATAAATTATACAAAGTAGGCACAATAATGACACATTCTATCATTTTTTAGTTTCAAGTTTGCAAACAAATCCATGAACTCACATTTCAATTGTAACCCTCAACCACACTTCAATTTCATACATAAAATCATCATTTCTCTTCATCATGCCTTTACATTTAAATTCACACAAACATATGCACTTAACATTCATTTCACACACACAAAATACATATCAACATCAACTACTATCTCAAATTAAGTTCAAAATATATTTTACATATCAACAATTCCCACTCATAAATACATATAAAAAATATGACATCAAAGTTTGAACTAAAAAAAAATACCAATCAACTATCATGTTTTTCATTCAAGTCCACATTTTTGATGAAGCAAGCTGCCCACTGTTCACATAGGTCATTCATCTTCTCCAATGTATAAGGTTCAATATTTGAAAAAAAAGTGTAGATAGAATGATACTTCTAATTATATTTATCAAAAAATGAGAATACTTTCTTAATATATATGATCCAAGCCTAATAACTTACATTCAGTATACATTTGTATTGTTCTACATGATTGACAATCACCTGCATATACAACATCATGTGATATGTGCATGCCTAGCCATTATCTTTTATAAGGGCCAATATATTTATAGTTTTACATTAATATGTAATTAAGCAGAGTTGATCATAATATATTATGCAATTGGAAAATGAGAATACTATACATCAACACTCCTCCAAGTTACTGATTTCATTTTCTTATCTACCTTCCCTCTGTCGGTACAAAATACTTTCACACCCCGATAAGTTAAATTAACATATATGTTGCATTATTAAAACCATCATGTGCAAACATTAATAAAATATGTTGGGCACCAAAAAACTATACTTACACATGAATCATCATTTTCATTGGGTGCCCCTCATTTGTTGGTAGTTTTCACCTGAAGGATCAAATAAATACACACTCCAAGACTCATGATAATCACTAACAATTTTCAGTGCCTATGTCTGAAATAGAAGGCAAATAAAATAAAAAATTATATTCAATAGGTTAAGATATATAAGCAACAATTCAAAAACTTACTTAACGTTAAAGGGAGCTAAGATCATATTCTTAGAAGCACCAAAAACTGGCATCATAGTAGTCCCATATTCTTTGACGCCAGTCAGATCTCTAAGTACATCGCTAATCAATGATGGCACTAGAAATCCCAGATTTGCTATTCCACAGTCACAGGCGGTGAAATACAAATGACTGAAAATATTATATATAAACCAATACTCAGACTATATCAAGGAAACAATTAAATAATTTTCATATATGATGGGGTATTCACACTCACCATATCCAAAGTTATATCACTGATGTGTTCAACCAATCATACTTAAATCCCTCAGAGACATCTATCAACACTATAATATTGTATGTTGTATGCCTACAACGTCCTCCCCAAGGCGGATCACAATGGTATCAATTTTGTCTATAGTGTCTAACCATCTTGTCAACGTCTGGCATTTAGGGCCTAAGTGTTGGATCTAAGGGATCTAGAGGGGGGTGAATAGAGCTACAATTTTTTTCACAAAATAGATTAGACCTTCAAATTATATCAAATTGAAGCAATAGTTTAATGGCAGTTTGAAGACCTATCTAACTAGCATAGCAAGGACGAGAGAGATTGATAGCAAGCACTTTACAAAGGGATGTAGAGTGGTTCCACACTTCAAACTAGAAGTGAGTCAGTCCACTTCCTAGAGAGGTCAACCTATAGGACTTTGCAAGTGCTTTTATCTATATTATCACCAATAGGAGTTACAATAATAGATCACCAAAGGACTTACCCATCCAACCACAAGAAGATATCCACCTTACCAAGGAGCTTACCCACTTAGCTTGAGCCTTCAGTCTTCACCAAGGTCTTACCCACTCAAGCTCAAGTCTTCCTCCTTGAAGGACTTTGCTTCTCCTCTTGGATCTTCAACCTTTGTCTTCTCCTTCACCTAGAGAAGATCACCACCTCTTCAACAACCTTGAAGAGGACTAGATACAACTCCTTCTTCACTCGATGGAGCTTGCTTCACCTTTTCTTCATGTAGGAAGGGGATAGGGAAGTTGTGGAAGATTCATATATTTACATGCACAAGGGTGGAACTCTCTTACAATAAGCCTAACCCACTCACAAATTATGAAATCAAGTGTAAACTAGAGAGAGAAAGGGACTCAAGGAGTAGTAGCACACTCAACTATAGCAAGGACCTTGAATGTAGTGAATGAGAAAACTTGAAATGAACTCCAAGGGGTCCTATTAATAGCTAGGGGTGCTCCCTTGAGTTGGGGAATACTTAGGGTCAAAATATAGCCATTTTCCTGAAGGCAATAGATTTGTTTTCACCCCAAACAAGTCACCAACAGTGCAAACGGTCAAGTTGTGCATTCACAAAACTCGACCAACCAACTTAGTGACCAAATGTGATTTTGGTTGATCGGTCGAGTTACCCAGAACAAACTCGACTGATAGTTTGAAAATTGGGTTTGTCTTTTAGTCGACCGGTCGAGTTACCTTTATTGAAACTCGACCGAATGCACCGTATGGGAAACACAAACCTTAAAAAAATCAACCATAGGATCGATCAAGATTAGAACTCGACCAATCAACAACTTGTGATCAATTTTCTAATTTGGCTATAACGTGATTAAAACTTGGTATTAAGTGTCCCACATATTTTTCTCATATTATTTACAAGTCATATCATCAATACAAGTGATTACAAAATTCTTCTAAGGTCGTTTGAAGTGATTTCCTTATTAGCACACTTGCATTGGATTTGACTTGAACTTGGACAAGCTAGGGCTTGTGTAATTTGATCCTTTTCATGTACCTAAAGCCTAAAATCAATCTTGAATACACATATTAGATACATATGAATGGAGTGGTAAATTCATTATCAAAATATGGACAATTTATAACCTCTAGGTCAATATTCTCGCCCTTTTTGACAATGACAAACCATTCCCCAAACATATTGAAAAAGGATATTGAAATTATACCTTTGCCTTGTGAATTGTGAGGGATTCAAGATTTGAACAATGTGAATTGCTCCCCCTCAATCTATGCTTACTTTAACCTGCATAGTTAGTCTATCTACACAAAGAAATATAACATACATGTACTATATGGTCCTTTAGCAGCTCACATAATAAAGCATATGATGAACAAGAAAAGGATCACATAAGAAATAAACACAATATGGTTGAGCTTCAAGACATTGAAATTCTCCCCCCTTTTGACATTATCAAAAAGGAAGCGGGGTAGAAGAGCATAAAAAGAAGGTCTTCTCCAAGCACAACCAGGCAAATATCCAAACATGCAATCTTATAACATACAACAAATAGATACGAGAGAACCAAACATGCTAAGTCATAATAAAAAAAGGTGAAACATGGCACCAAATCATAAGATACAATAGATCAAAGAGTAAGAGTGTACATATTTAAGATTACAAACCAGAATGTAAGTTCTCATAAAAACAACTACAAGTCAAAAGTGATGAAAGCTAAAGATAAAATAGTACAACTCAGATCATGTGCCCAAATGTTGCTAATAAAAAATAGCCTAGAAAGATATATATGAACAACATACTAGAATAAAAACTAAGAGCATCTAGACGTCTAAGCTATCTATATCCACAACATCATCATCCTCAACATCAGTCTCGTAGTCATTGTCTCTGTCTGAAGGTGCAACAACATCGCCTTCCTCACCAGAGGCACCACCAGAACCACCAGAGCCATCACCATCATCAGATGTAGCACCATCATCCTCACCATCACCAACATCATCAATCTTGTCATCAGCCTGGTCAGGCATCTCCTCATCAACAGAAGGATTGAAGTGACGACCAGACCAACAAGCATTCTTCTCATCCCAAGTCATACCAAGAGCATAGAGCTCATTGGCTTGAGGGAAGGAAGGAGTAGAATTTCCAAGATTGGAAAACAGAGTGGCCAAGGGGCCAACAGGTAGAGGCAGGATGACTGGAGCAGGTCCACTAGCAACAAAGGGTGTGAGAGTGGCATCAGAAGGTGCATGTGTAGGTGGAGGGGCAGGATAGAAGTGATTATATGCAAAGGATGCATAATAACTACCTGGGTATGGCTGGTAGGCAGGGTATGGGTGTGCAGATGATAAGTTCATGTTAGACATGATTGGACATAAATCCTGATGGAGGTGCTCCTAGACCTGGAGGTTGTATGCCTTGTTGGTGTATCATATAACCCATGAGGGCTTCATTGGACACACAGAATGAGGCATAGCTAGGTCGGGTAGGCTGACGAGGTGGAGGAGCATGGGTTGAGGTAGAGGTAGATGCAACAGAGGCAGAGGCAGAGGGTGAGGTACCAGGTGTGGTGGAGGAAAGGATAGGCACATATGTCTGGATAATGGTCTCACAGATACACACTCCCTTCTGGTTAGGTCTGTAGTAGAAGTCATGGAAGAGTGATTTCTCAGTGGTGAACTAGAAAAAACCACATATCAAGGCAGGATATGGAGGATGGGTGCCACGAGTGTTCTTTCTAGAGATGAAACAAGTCATGTAGTAGAGGATGTATCTAGACCACTTGACTCTGACATTCTCCAAGATGCAATACATTATCACCACAATGTTCTCCACAATATCCGTTTGGTTTTTCTTGGGGTGGATGTTGCAGTTGACCACTAGGGCAAGTATATGCTTCCTGAGATCTAAAGAGGAGGAGGGTAGGGTGCTCTTCTTCTTATAGGGAACCCAATATTTCTTCAAGTAACGATGGGTATCCAGAAGGGTGATTTTGTATTACTTGTAGAAACCTTCAGGGTCAAGCATGTCAAAATACTCACCATAATCGTTACGCCAGGATTCATTCTCATCGACACTTGAAAAAAAGATGTTCAAGATATCCTCCAAGATTTGGAACTTCTTCCCAACTATTATAGATGTAAGGATAACTTGAGTATTGGGAGGAGGTACAAGGGTGTCATAATTCCAACGTAAATTTGTGTAGAATTCGTGAACGACTTTTGTGCTAGTCATAGAGTTGTGAAAGCATGCACGCTCAACACCCAGGGATGATAGGTGGTGAACTTGAAGCAACCTTGCCACTTGATCGATGACCTCTTGAAGTCTAGGGCTAGGCTCAAAGAGGGCTCTAAAGGGAAAATGACTCCGTGGAAGAAGATCCTTATACTGATTAACAACCTCATTTGAGACAAAGAATGTCTCATTGAAGGGAATCAAGCGGCAAGACGAGGAGGAGGATGGTGCACTGCCAGGGGCAGCTCTCTTCCATCTATTAAAAGCCATGGAGGCAAAATGGAGAGGAAGAAGAGATCAAAAACACCAAACACACCACCAAAATCATTCATTCACCTAGTTTTAGCCAGGGGGGAGGTCTTCTTAGGTCGGATTAGGGCCAGGTAAGGGAAGGGAAGGTTGAGGGTTGAGAGCTTAGGACTTGAGAGAGTGGAATCAGTTGAATTTTCTCTAGTTGAGAGGGAGAATAGTCAGCCAAACCCAACTTAAGTGAGCTTCATCCCGATGATCAGTCAAGTTCTACGAACTCAAAAACTCAACCGATTGCCCTTTTTAAAAAACCTCTCAGCCATGGATCAGTCGAGTTTGTCATGGGGAAACTCGACCGATGGTCAACCTAACCTAAAACCATCAAACTTAATTTCTTGCCATTTGAATTCTAATTAAATTTATTTTTCAAGTTCATTATGTATATTGAACATACTTAGGCACATATCACTCATCATTGGGTATTATTTTGTGATAAAACATGTGTATGCAAAAAATACCCAAAAATAAGAGAAAAATAAGGTAAAATGAACATGAAAAATCGACATTAAGCACACTAGCAAGCAAAGATGATCAAGATAGATGTAAAACATATAGGGTAGATGACAACTAGATAGAAGGCATATCAAATTCATTCAAGGAAGTTATAAGCAATTTTGATCTAATGAAGTTAAATTGCTCTCTAGCTAGAGGTTTAGTGAAAATGTTCACCAACTGATTTTCCATGTCCACTTGCATGATATAAATATCCTTCTTGGCAATGTGATCATGAAGAAAGTGACGGCGAACCTCTATATGTTTATCTCTACTATGCAATATAGGATTGTAAGACAAGTTAATTGCACTAGTATTATAACAATAGATAGGAGAAGTATCAAAATGAATGTTAAGGTCTTAAAGCATTTGCTTCATCCATAGGACCTGGGCACAACAACTCCCTCTTGCAATGTACTCAGCCTCAGTGGTTGATAATGTACTATGCTATGATTCTTGGAGAACTAAGACACCAAGCATGGTCCTAGGAGGAAGCAAGTGCCACTTGTACACTTTCTATCAATCAAGCACCCTGCATAATCAACATCACTATAAGTTGTAAGAGTAAAGTCCCTTGACTTGGGATACCATAGTCCAAAATTTGGAGTTTTGGCTAAGTACCTTAGAATCCTCTTAACAACTATAAGATTTGATTTCTTATGATTTGATTGAAATCTAGCACACAAGCCAACACTAAACATTATATCATGTCTAGAGGCAGTTAAGTAAAGTAAACTTCCAATCATACCTCTATAGAACTTCTCATCTACCTTCTCACCTTCTTCATCTTTATCAAGTTTGGTGGTGTTTGACATGGGTGTGTCCATTGGCTTGGTGTTCTCCATCCTAAAGTGCTTAAGTAGTTCATTTGTGTACTTGCCTTGGTTGATGAAGTTCCCATCTTTTATTTTCTTGATTTGAAATCCGAGGAAGAATGTGAGTTCACCCATCATACTCATTTTGAATTCACTCTGCATAAGATCACTAAATTATTTACAAAGATCAATGTTAGTTCCGCCAAAAATGATATCATCAACATATATTTGAATGATAATAAAATTTTTAGAAGTGTGTTTTAAAAACAAGGTAGAATCCACTTTGCCCATGATATAACCATGATCTAACAAAAAGTTCTTTAATTTCTCAAATGAAGCCCTTGGTGCTTGTTTGAGTCCATAGAGAGATTTTTGCAACAAATAAACATGGTTAGGTAGACTATCATGTTCAAAGCCCCGAGGTTGTGTAACATACACTTCCTCCTCAGTTGTACCATTCAAAAACATACTTTTAACATTCATTTGATACAAAAAAAAGTCTTTATAACCAGCAAAAGCAAGCAACATGCGAATGGACTCAAGTCTAGCTATAGGTGCATATGTCTCATCAAAGTCTATACCTTCTTGTTGATTATAGCCTTGATCCACTAACCTTGCTTTGTTTCTTACCACTTTGCCGCTTTCATCTAGCTTGTTGCGGCAGACCCATTTGGTGCCAATGATCTTTCTATCACTTGGTCTTGGCACAAGGGTCCACACTTTCTTCTTCTCGAATTGCTCTAGCTCCTCTTACATAGCTAGGATCCATTCTTCATCCCCAAGAGATTATTTGACATTCTTAGGCTCAAGTTGTGAGATGAAGGCACTGTTGGCTTGTTCTTTGTTGAATGCAGCCCGTGTCTTCACTCTTTCAAATGGATCACCTAAAATTAGCTCCTTTTGATGATTCTTTGCAAACCGGGGAGTTGGATCCTTCTTTTCATCATCTTTGTCTTCATATTTAGCAACACCTCTTTTCTCTTTTGAGTGATGTTGAGTTCTTTAAGGATAGGAGTTACTTCACTTGCAACATCATCATTTGGAACAATATCGTTGAATTTACCCTTTTTGTTGTCTCTAAAGGTTACATATCCTCCTTTCTTCTTGGTGAAATTGTTGAAATGGCTTAAGTCACTGGTCATGTTCTTTGTGCAATCACTATCAACAATCCATCTACCCTTTTCCTACAAGAAAGGAGAATGTCAGTTCCCAACTCAAGCTTTGGGATCTGGAGTTAGCTTGGGGACCCATTTCATCTTTGGGTTGGTCCCCTTAGGCTTGTAAGGACAATAAGTGGAATAATGATCATCATATTTGCAATGATAAAAAACCATAGGATTCTTAGTGCCCAAAGACTCTCCTACAAAGAAAGAGGTCTCCTTGCTATTTTTCTTACCTTTGGCCTTACTTTTACCCTTTGAGGCTCCACCTACAAATCCCAAACCACTAGTACCACTTTGTTTGGTAGAATGGTCAAGGATTTCATTTAGGAGTTATTCCCTTTGAGGAATTTCTGTAGGTATGCTCTCAATCTATGGTTATCATCATTCAAAGAAACAATAGTAGAAGATAAACTAGATATGTCATCCCTAGCATGCACAAGATTAGCCTCAAGACATAAAGCTTTAGTAAGATATGAATCTTTTTCTAAAGAGATAGAAGCAACATTAACACTAGGCAACAAAGGTCTAGAAGATAGATCATTTACTTGAACAAGTAACCTAGAATTTTCAGATTTAAGCATTTGAATCTCTTTGAGATAGTCATCTCTCTCTTCTCTACAAGCATCAATAAGAAACTTGAAATCGTCATTTTCAGTTTTACGCAAATCAAGTTCTTTAAGGCAATTTTAGTTTTCTTCCTTAAGATTCTCAATGTTCTTAAGGTAGACACTATTCTCAACTTCAACCCCATTGTATTGGAGTTCAAGATCAAGGTATTGTCCTTGCAAATTATAATACTCTCAAGGTTGGTTTTCTCATTCAACTCCAAAATTTCAAGCTTAGCATAAAGATCATCAATAATTTTTCCTAACTATTTTCTTTTAGATTTACATTTAGCAAAAGATGAATGGGTAGAAATAAGCATGTCAATAATGGATTCTTTAGACAATTCATGCAAGCTTACCTCTCTTACCTCACTTACCTAACCAATGTCTTCACTTGTAGAGGCCATGAGAGCAAGGTTTCACTCTCCATCTTCTTCCAAGCTAGAGCTGCTTGAAGATGAAGCTTCCCAAGCCGCATGAGCTGCATTCTTGTGTCTCTTCTCCTTCTTATTCTTCCTCTTGTGTTTTCTCTCTTTCTTGTAATCCTCTTCCTTCCTTGAGCTTCTCTTGTGGTGAGACTTTCTTGACTTTGGGCATTCACTCTTGTAGTGCCCCTTTTGACCACACTTGTAGCATCTCAGAGTAGAGGAGGAAGAGGCTTGCTTTCCCTTGAAGTGTTTGCCCTTGATGTAGTTAGCTTCATGATCACTAGGGCCTTCATCTTCACTAGAGGAGGGAGAAGTTTGGAAAGCAAGTTGTTGTTGAAGGATGACTCCTCCACTTGTTCTTTGAAAGTACTATCTTTGATCTTCTTGGCCTCCTTCTCTTCTTGCTTGGCTTCTTCTTCTTATTTGTCAAGTTTAGGCTCATGGGCTTGAAGATTGACAATGAGTTCTTCAGTTGGGATGTCACCAAGACTCCTCACTTCTTTAATGGAGGTGACCTTTGACTCCCACCTCTTTGGAAGAGTTCTCTAGATCTTTGAGTTGATGACTATGCTATCTAAATTGTTGCCCAAAGCAGCCATCCCATTGATGACGACATTGATTCTTGATTACATCTACACAATGCCTTCTTTCTTTCCCATCTTGAAGTTCTCTAGGAGGCTGTTCAACATGTAGATATTTGCCTCTTTGACTTACTTTGTGCCTTCATATGTGATGCACATATTGTCCCAAATCTCATAGGCGGTGTCCCATGACGAGATCGGGTTGAACTTCATGGGGGTGAGGGCTGTGTAGAGGATGCTAATGGCCTTGACATTGAGTTGAGCCTCCTTGAGAGCAGATTCACTTTATGTAGCAACAACTTCGATTGATTCCTTGTAAGGTGTGACCATCACCTTCCACATATCAAACTTCATCCCTTGAATGTAGAACTGCATCCGCCTCTTCCAATAGGGGAAGTTGGTCTCATCAAAGATCACAGGACACATGGAGAAGCCTCCCTCTAGGTTGAGTGAACCAAGTAGGTTGTCTCCCATCTTATCATCTCATGGGAGATTGATGCAGAAGATCCTTTGCTCTGATACCACTTGTTGGATCTAAAGGCTCTAGAGGAGGGTGAATAGAGCTACACAATTTCTCACAAAACAGATTAGACCTTCAAATTATATCAAATTGAATCAATAGTTTATTGGAAGTTTGAAGTCCTATATAATAAGTATAGCAAGGATGAGAGAGATTGATAGCAAGCACTTGACAAAGGGATGTAGAGTGGTTCCACACTTCAAATTAAAAGTGAGTCAGTCCACTACCTAGAGAGGTCAACCTCTAGGACTTTGCAAGTGCTTTTCTCTATATTATCACCAATAAGAGTTACAATAATAGACCACCAAAGGACTTACCCATCCAACCACAAGGAGATATCCATCTTACCAAGGAGATTACCCATTTAGCTTGAGTCTTCAGCCTTCACTAAGGTCTTACCCACTCAAGCTCAAGTCTTCCGCCTTAAAGGACTTTGCTTCTCCTCTTGGATCTTCAGCCTTTGCCTTCTCCTTCACCTGGAGAAGATCACCACCTCTTCAACAACCTTGAAGAGGACCAGCTACAACTCCTTCTTCACTCGATGGAGCTTGCTTCACCTTTTCTTGATGTAGGAAGAGGATAGGGAAGTAGTGGAAGATTGAGAGCTTTACATGAACAAGGGTGGAGCTCTCTTACAATAATCCTAACTCACTCACAATTCTTGAAATGACATGTAAACTAGATAGAGAAAGGGGCTCAAGGAGTAGTAGCACACTCAACTATAGCAAGGACCTTGAATGTAGTGAATGAGCAAACTTGGAATGAACTCCAACGGGTCCTATAATAGCTGGGGGTTCTCCCTTGAGTTGGGGAACACTTAGGGATGAAATATAGCCATTTTCTTCAAGGCAACAGATCTATTTTCACCCCAAACAAGTCACCAATAGTTTTAATCACTTTTTATCATTTTTCGTACAGTGCATTCGGTCAAGTTACAATAAAGGTAACTTGACTGATCGACTAAAAGATAAACCCAGCTTTCAAACTATCGGTCGAGTTTGTTTTGGGTAACTCGATCAGTCAGCAAAAATCACATTTGGTCAGTAAGTCGGTCGGTTGAGTTCTGTGAATGCACAACTCGACCGATTTCCATCTTCAGAAAATCAACCATAGGATTGGTCGAGATTAAAACTCGACCAATCAACATCTTGTTATTGATTTCTAATTTGGCTATAAATTGATTAAAACTGGGTATTAAGTTTCCCACATAATTTTCTCATCTTAGTTACAATCATATCATCAATACAAGTGATTTCAAAATTCTTCTAAGGCCGTTTGAAGTGATTTCTTTTTTAGCACACTTGCATTGCATTTGACTTGAACTTGGACAAGATAGGGCTTGTGTAATTTGATCCTTTTCATGTCCTAAAGCCTAAAACTAATCTTGAATACACATACTAGATACATATGAATGGAATGGTTAAGTCATTATCAAAATATGGACAATGTATAACCTCTAGGTCAACACTAAGGTGCCAAAAAACTCCTATGGAAGATGAGAGGGAAGAGGCATCAAAACCTTAGGGGGCATCTTAGTTGTTGTAGGATGCATGCATATATTCTAATATTAGCTTTTGATTATTTTATATAAGTTTCAATATACATTGGTCATACCTAAAGAAACATATTGAGTCGTTTGGGCCACCCAGTAAAGCCTCCTTCTACCTCCTTGATTGTGGTGGAATTTGGGTGCTCGTATGGGAGAGACATGTCCCTCATTCTAGGGAATACATGCATGATTCTCACATGATAGTGATTAGTGAGAAGGGGAATACTATGAACCACAGTAGCAACATCAACCTCGACATCTTCCATGATGCGACCTGCTGGTTCATCGACGATAAGATGACATTTTTTGGCATGAAATTTTATGAAACATAAAATTTTAAATTTGACAAACATCATATTGATTTGAGGGATTACTTTATAACAAAAAAATGACTTTAATTGAAATTTTACTTGGGTTGTGCCCTGTGGGTCCAAAGGTCTTCTCCCAATGCACCCTGTGCCCGAGTGATGAGCAGTTGTTGTGAGTATTGCAGAAGCTAGTTTCTGCGTCACTTGAGAAGGAAAGTGTTTCTATAAGAAAGCATCTACCAATCTCTGCACGTACCCCCAATCCGCTTCCCTTTTTTGTTTTCACTTTTGTTGAGATGAGTCAAAAAAGATTTTATCCTAAACGAACTCCAACACCCCTAACACAATAGAATGCTCTTTAGTCCCTAGAGCAACCGTCAACTCATCGTGTGTGCCCTAAGGTTTCCACTTGTACTCCTTTTCTTGGGCAGCCAACTCCAACTGATTAATCATTAAAACATGACTATTCAGTAAAACTTAACACCACTGAACAACAAGGAGATTATCACTTGACCAAGAAAGTTACCATTTTGCAGCCTCCTCATGTGTTGCTTGGACAAGGATTTCTCTAGCTTTGTTTTTCCTTGCATCTGTCCACTCAACATAGCGAGGCAACCATCCAGAAGCACTAGAAGACTTGGTAGTAGGAATAGAAGTAGAAGACCCTTGTTCTTCTTGATCTTGCTCTTGTTGTTGATGTCTCAACAGGTGGTAGTACTAATAACCACCTGAACCCAATCGGTGGTTGTGCACATTCTTGTCACGCCTGCCTTTTTGAGCTTCTGGAAGGGCTTGATTAATTCATACAAGTGATATTGTTAAGTAATCATAAGAAATCATAAAAATATAATTAATTCAACACCTAGAACTGTTCTATTTATCTCTGTCAAACAAACTCATTCCAATCATCTTGATCAATATGGTTCCATTTTTTCCAGGGTTCCTTCTTGCCTCCAAAGACATAGTCTCTGGTGAGGATTGTTCGCCAGTCTCTATTTCTTCTCCGGAAGAGATACACAACAAACTTGTGATGCAACTTTTCATCAAGTTCATACCCATTCTAAAAAGGTTCAACATTCAATAATGTTTTGAAATGTTAAAATAAAGAATAAAAAAGACTATAAAATGTAACTGCATTTATCTTACCTCTAGCTCCTTCCAGATGAGGTCTTTACAGACCAAACTCACTTGTCTCCAATCCTCAAAGAGGACATGCACCTTGCTTCGACCAAAGGACCCCATAATAGCTGACATACTCATTAGTATGTGGCAGGCATGCTTCATTGAATTCAAAGGCTATCTTCTTCCCTTGCCTATTTGTGGCATCTTTCACCACAATTGTCCCTCTAACTCCCTTATGCTTTTGGTTCTAAGCACCATCAACACCCTGATCAGGATGCTCAACATTTTCACACTCATTATCACTTTTCTCCTGGTCAGATGCCATCTATAAAATCAAAAGTCAACAAAAAAATAAGGTCACATATAAATTCAACACTATAATGAAATCAGATCACGTATGAACAAATAAACATGTTATATAATGCAAAAAAAGTTATATTACATATGAGTAGTATACCTTAAACTAATATCCCTTTTATGTGATCTTCATGTGTAGACTCATCAGTGTTAAGTTCAACATTTACACTTGATAAGCCAATAGAAAATGGACTAGAGTTGTCATACTTGTCATAGTACTCTTCTTCATTAATAGGATCTGAAATGAACTGTCTTTTTCCATTAAGAATGACATACCAATTTTCTTTTGTAGGATCCTTGATACAAAATACATGTTTTTCCTGTGATGCCATGATGAAGGGTTCATCCTTCTCGCATGTCCACTCAAAATTCACATGTGTGAAACTGAGTTCATCAACTACAATTCCTTTATTCTTATCAACCCATTTACACTTAAATAATGGAACTCTAAACTCTGTGTAGTCAAATTCCCATATGTCTTCAATGACACCATAATAAGACATTTCCTACACGTGAACTCTTATCCTTAGCACTAGAAAAATACAATGAAGACACCAAAGGATGACCCCACTATTTTGGACGACACTTACCCTACAAGTGTCTAGCATCACATCAACCATGTCTATCAGATTTGGTTCGTTCTCATCAACATCGTCAGACATTTCTTCTTGGACACAACTACCACTACCCACATCGGCCGATCTCATATGAGGAATCTCCACATGACGGTACCATTCTGTATAGTCCTGTACGATCCCATTACACAAGACATGATCTTTGATCGTGTCAACAATGTCAATTTTTAGATTGCTGCTACAATTCCTACACAGGAAATAGAACCCATCTCCAGGTTGTTTTCTATGTTCCTCTACAAATATACAAACTCATTGAGACCATTAATAAACTCTGAAGTGCAGTGATTTTCTATAGACATCCATGATATATCCATTTCTATATGATCAGATGGGAGATGAGTTAATTTCAGGAAAAAATATGTTTGAATATTTGAGCCCTAAGTGTATAATGCGTGTTCTATTTCAATAATTTTAGGCGGCATTTCCCCACAGTTCTCCAAGTACACCAATGTGGATGGGAAAATACCCACCTACATATGTACCCAGAGAACAAAGGGGAAATAATGTCAAATTTTATTGAAATCGAACACACATTATACATGTACATCCTAAGTGAGATGAAGTACTCAAGAACAGTCCCAAACTGGGAACTATCTAAGGTTTACTCCTAATGAGTAAATTTCAGGCGGGTTTATAGGCCGATAGAGTATAGGGGTTAGGGTTTACTCCTAATGTTCATTACCGTGTTACATCATACAACATGAATTCATTTAGAGTTCTATGACAAATCACAATTGAATCAAAGATCCAATTATTAGGATATCCATGTAAAAATGGTAAATTATACAATTTGAGCAAGATAGTCTAAACAATAACATTGTCAATTCAAGTTAATTTAGATATATACTGGTTTGATTGCATAATGTATATTGATTTGATTCTATAACATAACATCAATCATCATTAAGTACATAGTTCCATATATGCATTTTCCTTCAAAACAAACTGAATTATCTTCATCTCCCTTCCCCCTCTCCTCCTCCATCCTCCTCTCTTCTACTTACCTTTCCATAGTATGATTTCTTCTCAAATATGAGAAGAAATCGTACTAGGGATAGGGAAGGAGAGGAGAGGAGGAAGGAGTAAAGGGAAAGGGAGATGGAGTAGAGGAGGGAAGAGAAGAAGAAGGAGGAGGTGATACCTATAGCAGAGGGGGAAGAGGAGGAAGGGAGGCAAATGAAAATCAACAGTAGAGTAGAGGACCAACTTGTAATAGAGGGGATCAGTAGCAGAGCATAGGACCAACAATGGTAGCGGAGGAGGCAAACAACAGCAGTGGGGGCAACAAAAACAATGAGCTTTGGCGAAAGAGATGAGAAATGGCAACCAAAATCATCAAAACAGTAATACCACAAGAAACATGGGTAGGATAGAGGGGAGAAAGGGTTTGTCTGGGGTTTAAGTAAGATATATACCGTCGGTTATAAATGAAATAGATGCCATTTATATTTTCAACTTTTCTCGACAGTTATGGTTAGTGAAATTGATGATACAACTAAATTGGGGGTGGGAAAAAATTCACAGGAGACATGGTTTCGAACATCTTTCTCATCGTTCTCACTTGAAAAGAACCAACGATAATGGTCAATTCATTCCTACGGGCCAGATGGCATGTGCACAACTTTATGTTGTAAGTTTTGTATAAAATAACTGACAACATATTTCTTTGGAGGCAAATGAAATGCTCCCAAAAATTTTATGTGAAATTTCATCTTCAAAGGTGATATATAGCGTCAGTTTCTTATAGAAGTGTAACATCCCTGACCTGGGTTATGAATTAACCCTAGGTGTTTTTCCTAAGATATGTAATTAAATCATTGTGATTATCTTTTGGCATGTAATTAAGTTCCTAAGGAACATACATTTTCATTTCTATCCTTTTTAAACAATGATTGTAGTATTGTTTGGTAATATAGGGATCTATGTGCAAATTACCCAATTAAAGGGGTTAACTTGCAAATTACATAGGTTAAGATGTTCCTATAATAAAGAGACATCATATGAAGGAATATGATGAGGTATGATGGATTTCCCAAGTCTGGGCACCAAGGTGCAGCTTGTGGAGCAATCCTTGTGCTTAAACCCTAATTTTGGTGTAAAGTGCAATTTACCCAAAATGTGGGGTGCAACTTGTGCTATATACCTTCTAGTATATCTTTTATGACTCTTTACATCAATTAGAGAAGAAATGATGAGAGGGGCGCTTCAATTAAATAATTGGATAAGAAGGATGACCTTTGTAGTGAAAATACTTGGTATGAGTAAGAAGACCCTTCATATATGTACCTTAGTATGCATGTTGGTTTTATCTACCCTTAGATCTTGAATTTTGATGAGCTTTGCATAAGATTACCATGCTTGGACGTGCCTTAGAAAGAAGAAGGGACTTAGATGAGAAATCTATGTTTTAGAGGTCCTTATGGTGGAAAATAACCTAAAGTATATAAGCCTAGTTCCTTATAAAACAACCAAACGTATTCCCTTCACTTCCTCACTTCTCATCTTTCTCAACCGACCAAGGCAAAGCTCTGGAGCTCAGGGAAACGACCAACCTGTTCTAAGGTAAGAAAGCACCATCTTCTGGCTTGAATTCATGGGGGAAATCCTTGTATAAGGTTGATTTCATGGTTAGTTCACTTAGTTTTCTCTTCCTAGCCGATCCTTCCCAACCTTTCTTGAAGAAACAACCTTGGATGACCTGTGGAGCTCTAGCCACCATTAAAGTCTCGAAGCTTGGAAGCTTGGAGCTCTAGGAACAACGTTTGAGGCGGGTTTTATAACTCTACATCTTGCTTTGTTATACATACTTTTATTCTTGCAAATAATAGTTAGTTCTTCTTCCCCATCTTTCTTTGCACTCTTGCAAGCCTTTTCGTGAAGAATAGACCTTGGATTCAAGGTTGGAGATGAAGGGCGTTAATACCTATGTTGGTCCTTATCCAACTTTATCAAATGGGTTCAACTCGTTTCACCTCAAATGGGTTCAACTCGTTTCACCTCTAATGGGTCACACTCGTTTCAATCCAAACGGGTTCACACTCGTTTCAATCCAAACGGGTTCACACTCATTTCAACTGAAATGGGTCACACTCATTTCAATCCAAACGGGTTCACACTCATTTCAACTGAAATGGGTCACACTCGTTTCAATCCAAATGGGTTACACTCGTTTCAACCCAAATGGGTCACACTCGTTTCAACTGAAATGGGTCACACTCGTTTCAACTGAAATGGGTCACACTCGTTTCAATCCAAACGGGTTCACACTCGTTTCAACTAAAATGGGTCACACTCGTTTCAATCCAAATGGGTTACACTCTTTTCAACCCAAATGAGTCACACTCGTTTCAACCTAAATGGGTTCAATTAAAGGATACCTTGTTTTATGTAAACTCTAATGACATGATAGTGGTGAATTGGTTTATGTTAATCAACAAGGACTTAAACCAACCCTATCTAGAGTGATGTAATCACCTTTCATTAGGAAGGAGAGAGAGAAAGTACCATTTATGGTTAAAACTCAAATAAAGTACCTTCAATGTATATGAATATGCAGGATTAGGGTATGATCCATTTATGAGAGATCATGAAAACCCTAATTAAGATAATCGATGAGTCTTAACCTAATTTGAAAGTATCAATAATGATGATGTTTCTCATTCATGATGATGCTATGAGTAATGTGAATAGTAAACCCTAATTCTAGGGTAATCATGAGTAATGTGAATAGTAAACCCTAATTTTAGGGTAATCATGAGTAATGTGAATAGTAAACCCTAATTCTAGGGTAATCATGAGTAATGTGAATAGTAAACCCTAATTCTAGGGTAATCATGAGTAATGTGAATAGTAAACCCTAATTCTAGGGTAATCATGAGTAATGTGAATAGTAAACCCTAATTTTAGGGTAATCATGAGTAATGTGAATAGTAAACCCTAGTTCATGGTAATATGTAGAAATGAACAATAAACCCTAAACTCATGTTATTCCTTTAAGCATGAATTGTATTATCAAAGATATGAGATGAAGAATTATTATTCCCAATCATAATGAAAGGGGTGATTAACCCTAAATGATGTAAACAAGGGAATCTTACCCTTTGTAAGGACATAAAAATATAACCTTTGAATTGAAGGGTTAATTCTGTCTTATTGACTGCTGATCTGATTATGAATTTTGATTATTGTCAATTGATTTAATCATGCAGGTTCCTATAAGAAAATAATCATATCCAGGTAAGGATCATGACATCATGTTCATTGAAAGCATGTCAATAGCTTATGAAGAAAAATAACTATGTTGCCTAAATGCAAGTGGTATCATATGAAACTGATATGCCTTAAGGGCCATGAATGACATCGAGGTCATGCTAATAGATGACTTGATGCTGACATGACATTTGATAGCAAGTGTTATGATGATATAAGGGTGTGAACACCTATGTTCCTGAATTTTAGTGATAAGATGATTAAGAACTGACATCCATCTGATAACTGATATGAGTAATACCTGTTATATTTAGTATTCTTCTGTTATAGCCATGTTTAGTACTTGAATGTTTGGAAACATGTATGATGCTAAAAGAATACTGAAATGTACCTAATAACCAAGTTTAATCATATCATGTAGAGCCCTGATCATAGATCCATCATTGTCAGACTTTAAATGATGGTGAAATAGGTTTTCCTAAGGGAACTCTTGGATCACATACTTTAGAGTATGTGGGGGAATATGGATGTGTATATCCTTACATCCTAGTGTAGGAGTTGATGTTGATGTATCTTAATCCATCAACCCTTCACTATATGTTTATACCGGGATGATGTAACACTATTCTTCCAAGGGAATCTTTTATACCGCATCGATGAGAGATAAACATGAAATCTTTCGATGGTGAAGAGAGTGCAGAATGCCACTGTGACTCTAATAGCGAAGTACCAGAATACCCTGGTGAGCTATATTAGTAGGGACACTAGATGTCCTGCATGTTTATCCTCATTCTGACTGAGGTAGTTGAAGGTCATGAGAATCCGGCTCTTTCGATGACCTAGTATGATACCGATGCGACTTACTAGTGATCGGTTGGAGCATGAGCGGTATACCTCATCTCCGTAGGGCATAATGATGTTTGTAAAACATAATCAACCGCGTAGCATAACTGCTTAGGTTGAACTACGAGGAACATTGATTGATATTACATTGCTTGTTTTTAATATCCTGTTCAAGCATTAGTATACGTGTTCTTCATATTCCTTAAATAAAGATGAGTATTTGTTATCAAGCCTGATGTGAGTAACCTAAATTACCTGCTCATGATATTCCTTTGATTGCTTTTAAAAAAGTTTCTGGCGGAGAGTTATAACTCTCGCTGGGATAATTATTCAAAATTGTCTCACCCCGTAGATTTCTACCTTTAGGTGGACGTCGAGGTCGAAGGAACCGATCTGCAGGTGGACAGCAGCAACATCAGCAAACTCAGGAGCAGCAGTGACTTTAGGTGGAAACACTGTGCTATCTAGTCTTGTAGTCAGAATAGTCTTATGTCATCTCTATACACTCAGGTCCTAGGAGTTTGTTGATCTGAGAATTTTGAAATCTTGAGATTTTGTATCATGACGTATATAATCACTCGAGAAGTGATTTATCAGAGATGTAAACAGTTCATCTTACTTTTATAAAAGGAGTTTCAGGTTTTTAAGATCTTATTTTCGAAAAGTTTTAATTTCTCGTGATTTTCGTATTCCACTGTTAATCGAATCGCTTCCGCTATGTTTATCTTGTGTTTTGGAGATCAGAGCCCACAAGAAGAGACAAACGAAAAAAAGTGAGCACAACCCGTATGTTCTTAGGTGCACAAACTGCAATGGTTGCTGACCTTGATCCGATAGGAAAAATAACACAATAAATTTCTCTTACAAATATAACCTATGTTGTATCCCCATTATGTAGTAGTGTGTTAACACTAAAGTGTCCTCTATGGTGCAACACACCCTCTATTGGAGCAATGTGTCCTCTGTTGATACCAAAGTGTCCTCTATGGTGAAACACACCCTCTGTTGTCACAATATGTCCTCTGTGACACCTATAGTGTAGGGCACCGTGCACCCTCTTAATCGTACCAGGACTCTCTGGTGAGGACTTATCCTATAATGTAATTAATAATCTGATGTCATTTTCTATCTCTATTCTTAATTTCTAATCTCTAAATCTTAATCTCTTATCTATGAATTTGTTCTTATTTCTATCTCTGAATTTCAATCTATAATATCTTAATTTGTATCTCTGTTCTTAAATTATGAACTCTATCTAACTCTGGATCTAAAATCTAATATCTTTATTGTCTAGATAAATCTTAATCTAAATTTCTGATTGGTCTAATAACTTAGTTAAATTATAATATCAGATGTATGACATCTAAGTCCAAGGGCCTAAGAAAAAAGTCTGAATTGAATATAGAAATATTAATTATATGAAAGTAACTCAAGTATCAAATATGCCAAGTATGATTTCTAACAAGATAACTCAATATCATTAAAGTCTCATTAAATTTGGTGTTAACATGAATCTTTATAAGTCATATGAGCTTAAATCTTAAAGCATTATGTCCTCATATTCGTATCATGACTCAAATCATCAAATCTTAATACAATCTTATCTTGGAACTTAATCATTTCTTAGCACATCATAATCTTATAATATGAACATGAACTCAATTCTCATTATATTGTAATCTTAGTATAATCTCTATCTTGAAAACTTGATCATGTCTTAGTATGTTCAAAACTTATATTATTATATTGTACTTAGCTCTTAGATATTAATCTTTATACAAGATCTAAATAACTTCTTAGTTCTTAGATCTCTATAAATATAGGAAATATTACTAGTATGTTTCTACTTGAAAATCTTAACTACATGGCCCAATGAAGGAGATGACTTTCGTGCTGTTAGATCTGGCATCATATGGTGGAAAGAAGTCGTGAAATTGGGAACTGTAATACAGAGAAAATAATTGAAAACCTTATCCAAATAAAATTCGATTCAAGTGAAATATTTACATTATTTCCTTTTCTCTCTTTCTTCAATTGAGGGTCCAAACATTATCCAAATTAAAAGAAATTTGACATATGCAATTGGATTTTCCTTTTGAAGACTTTTGATGCATTAATGAATCAAATCTTAGTTTCTCTTTCCTCATGCATTAATCACATTAGGAATATCCAAATTTGATGATACTTCATCCACAAGTAGTCTTTAGTGCGTTGAATATGAATTTGCCTTTATTTCCAACTTTTGGAGTTATTTATTATATTATTCATCTTGTATGTCTTTTATACATTTTCTCTCTCCTAAACATACCCTAATAATTCAAGGTTGTCCAAATTTGATAACCATGAAAGTATGATAATCATACTTGAACTTCTTATCTTGTATTCTTGAGTACTAATATGAAAAATTACTAAGAAATCTGATAGAAATATTTTTTTATTCTCCTCATAAACTTAATTTGTGATCTTTAACCACTTTGTGACACAAGTATGACATATCTCTACTAGAGATATTGAACATATGAAATAATCGTAAACGTATAGAAAATCTTGCTTACATATCTTAATATAGGAACATGAAAATCTAATTTAAGAAACATGTAACTATACTAAGCTTTAAATATGAATTCTCATGGGCATGAACCACTTACCTAGATTGGAGAGTATAAGACATTCATCACAAGTTTCTTTAATCATGTCTACAACTTGTACAATAGTGGACTATCATAGGATCTTGATCTTACTGACCCAGATAGGAAAAACTCCCTCTTAATCATGATGCTCTGTTCTGTGCAAGAAATATAATAGCATTGTTCATGTTGCTCCAGTGAGGCGGGTGTCTGAAAAGGAATGTCGACTGATCTTGTCATGCCTCCTCATATGTGGAGGGTCGTCGAAGATGTCTCTCTGTTTCCCTTCACCAACATACATGGCAATGTATCATGGCTGCTACCTAATAGACTGATCATGATATTCTCCCTTCACCTACATACATGACAACATTTCATGGCTGCTACCTAATAGACTTATCAGGAGATCATGTATACCCCCGATTATCAGGATAAGGAGAGTGTCCCTTTGGAAGGGAGGAGAAACTTAATCTATGCATTCTAATGACACACCAGGACAATACCAAGGGAAAATTCTAGGTGGTTTGTTCTCTACCAAGATGGAGCAGGGTATACTCCAACCGCCTCATTTATCTTGACAAGGAGTGAGGGTTCATTCATTGTAAATACGAAGTCCGATGCGGATATATAGTTATCTAGAGGGATTAATATCAATATATTGTGCAAGGATCCCTTGAAATCCTCATCTAAAATGAACTAAGCAACAAACTCCTTTTTATCCAAATTACAAGATGACGTAAGGGTTTTTAATTTTAAAATAACTAATGAATTAAAACCCCACACAAATATGAACATCAATTACTTTTTAGGAATATCACACCCATGCCTATGAGCTTTAATGAATCCAATTGAATATCATTTAAGAAGACAATTCAACCTTGAGAAATATCTTCAAACCGTTACTTCTTCCAGTTCATTTATTTAAATGTTGTAGATTTATCATTACATTCTAGATCTGTTCCAAGAGGAATATATATATATATATATATATATATATATATATATATATAAAGTTATTTGGACATATTAAACAACTCTTTTAATGTAGCCAATTTTACGAATTTTTGAAATCAAATAAATACTTAGTGATATCTAAAACTTCTAATATTCTTATATGAGATTTATATCGTTGTAATGTACTTAAACAATATATTTTTAATTAAAGACGGTGCTCATGAGTCACACTCTTCTCTTTCTATGTATTCTTGCTTTTTAATTGTTCCAGTCAAACATCATTACCGTTTCATTATTTTACATGGTCTTATTACCTTACTATCTATAACCAACTATAACTACACGTAAATTATGCATATATTTTTCTTAACAAATTCTTTTTCAAATGGTTTTAATCAAATAGACTAATATGTGTTGCTCTTTTTAGTTTCCATATCCTATTTGCTTCTATCAATTTGGATCATCCATGAATGTTACTATTGTTATATATTTAACACTCTCTCGATGGAAAACTCTTGAGTACCTATTAAAATATTACAAAACATTCTCCTTTTCCATTCAATTGTAACCATAAAAATATGAGGAGTCTGTGATATGATTGAGTCAAATTATTTCCTTTATGACCATGAATTATAAAGTATTATAACAAAAACATTTATCTCTCCTATTTCTACGTGGTTAATCTATTTATCATGTTATAAGTCAGTTTTGCCTTCATATTAATGACTATAATTCATTAAAATAATAAATAAATCCATCTAAAATCATCAACACAATTTCTTAATAAAAGACGAGGAATATAGGGATAGGATGACTCTTCTTATCTGTAAATTGTGGCGTCATCATTACTTGATAGGAATCATATTTGACTTAAATTGTCTATGTACATTTTGGACATTTTCTTCTTCTCACTCTTTATCCATTTATGAAAATTTATTTATAATATGATAGTTATTTCCATGCTTATTATAAATCCTTTTATTGCAACATGCCATAAAATTCCATTTCACATATTTAACTTATTTAATATATACCCTCACAAATGAAATACTTCCAAAATTTTAGATTATTCTAACAAGTTGAACATTGAGAAATTTGTAAAGATAATTCACTTTCCTATTTATTCTCAAATTCCTAATAGTTTTTATTTATTCTATTAGCATCTCTCTATCTCTCATTTTCCATTCTAACTTAATTTCAACAGTCCTAAATTTGAGACATTCTTATCACATATATCTTATTTCTATAGAATACAAAACTCAAGGCCCTTGTAGAACGACCCATTGCTTCATCATATTATCATATACCTAATTTTTTTAGTTTTAAACTTTAATAACATGAATTCTAAATTATCTAAAATTTTCATAAAATACTTCATGTTCTCGTAATATTTTCATTAAAGTACATATTTTGACAACAATAAAAGATTGATGCAAACTTCTTTTGTAATTAAAATTGGGATGTTACAGCTATCTGTGGTGCTACACCAGAAGGCCGCTATCGACAACACTCTGAATGCTACTTGAGAAAGAAGCACGTCGTTGTGAGGATTGGTGTTGGATTTTCTCTAAGACCAAGTATATACCTCACAAACCTTCCTTCTCAACCCATAGTTGTTGACGCGATCCACTATTCATGGGAATAGGGAAAGAAATTTTCTGGTCACCATACTTCCTACACTGGTATCAGAGCCATGTTAATTTACTATGATTTTGGGATTTAGTCATTATGATTGATTTTCGGTTTTATCATTTATTTATTTCATGCGATGTGAATGTTTAAAAGATTAATGCGCATATCCTATTAAATACTACATACACTAGGGAATGTCCCGTAGATCCTCTCTCTCTCTCTATAAATATATATATACATCGTCCTAAAATTTCTTTGATGATGGATGCAAGCATGGTTATGGTTAATACCCCCTGGAGATGTGTGCATGGTTTGAATGGTTTTGTTCTTGCCTTTTAAATTCACTTTGCATGCCAAGCTTCTCTCTCTTTTTCTATATGTAACTTAATACTTTCCTCCCTATACTTCCCTTGAATGTAACTTGAGGTCTCACTTTTACAATGTAATAAGTTAAATAGGAATATGATAGTTTTATTTCCTATTTTAAGAAAAAGAAGGCATTATGCTCTAGATGAGTCGACCAAATCTGAAGTTGAATCGACTGACTGGAGGCCCAATTGATCATATGGATGAGTTCAAACACTGTTTGAGCTAGGATCTAGTCGACCAATCCAAGAAGATCAATCAACCAACCAGAAGGCCAATCGATCGACTCAAGGGTTGAGTGAATTGACCAAGTTGGTTTCAACACAATTTTCTACAAGTACATGTTGATCCATATGATGTGGAATTTAGTGTTGGTATGTATGCCCTGAGATCCAATCATAGGATGACTAGATTGGGATACATTAAGATTGATTTGATAAATATCAAAGTCAAGATTCCAATTTGTTCTGATTTAATCAGTTATGAGATAATGATAGAACAGAAGGAATGTCTAGAGAATGACAATACTCAATGAAATATTTCTTCAGTTTGAGGACCTGAAGAATGAAATCATACAGATGCTAAGAGTTTGTACATTCTTGCTTTGTCCCTGGTCAGATATCATTATGGAAGGTTTATAGACAACAATGACACAACAAGACTAGAGTGTGTGTTTGTTGATGACAGATTCTCATTAGTCATGATATGTGATATCAAACCAAGCACATAGATACATGATATATAATAGTGTATATGACAGACCCACCATGAGAGTGACACATGAAACCATGACATGGTAGTCACAGTCAGCTCTCACAGTGATGGTGGTGATTGTGATTATTAGACTTGAAATCACTGCACTCATCACATATCGTTGGGTACACTTTGACATCATCAAACACAGTCCTAAAATATGGATTGTTATAAAGGTGATGATTGGGTGACTTTGACACATGGGGTTTTTTACCTCCTAAGGGAGTATGATGTCCATGGCCACTTGATAAGTGAGACTGAGAAAGGCATGCTCATGCACGTGTGAGTCAATATGTGATATTGATGGCACACATATCTCATATAGTCTGCTTTAGATCAAGGAACATGAATGAACATTGAAAGGATGACAACTCCATGCCTTGAGTTCATTCAGGATATCAGAGATAAAGGAATTATACATTCACTAGAACACCAATCATAGACTGTAGGATTGAGAGTTGTTCTCCAACTTTCCTTTTCACTTGGCTAGCACTGATGTGCGACTAGGCATCACTCTTTTCTTATGATGTCATAATCCAGTTATGGACATTCACTGCCAACGTGAAATGGGACCTATAGGGTCACACACAAAGGATTTACCTAGAAGAGGAGTTTATCCATGAATGATGTTTGGATTGATTACTAAAGGTGTTTAGGTACTCAATCAAACATTCAATCAATTGACTTGACTCAGAATAATCAAGTTCAAGCGTTGAATTAACTGATTTGAGTGTCAGATTGATTGAGAACTATAGTGACTGTTAACTGCACAATCTGGACCACCAACCGACCGATTCACTGGGTGAACCGATCGGATCAAGGTCAGTGAGATGACTGGTTCACTTGATGAACTGATCAGTTCAACTGGACCAAACGAGCAAGGTTGGGTTGTCCCAATTTGTGAGAAAAGTTTTTCGTTTCACTTGTACAATTTGATTGAGACACAAATTAATCTTTGGATTAATTGGAAACAAAAGAGGAAAGTCAATTGGAGGTGAGTCAGGAATGTGAACCGACCAGTTCAACTAGTGAACTGATCATATCACACTCCCAACTGACCGGTTCATTTGTGAAACGACCACTTCGGCCACCGCAGTGCAATCAATTTATGGAAATTCCGGATCCTTCTACTCCCACTTTAGTCCCGCATTACCCGGGGCTGAGAACCTTGACCCTGATCCCTCCTATATATAGATGTGTACTGAGGGATTCTCAGATAGAACAACTCAGAACATCAATTGTTCTTCAAAGTTGTTGTCCTCTCTGGTTGTGGTAAATGAGAGAGCCCAAGCAAGTTCTACCCGTCCAGGGAGGAACAGTAAAGGAAAGACAACTATAGGACAACAACTGGTTGTGGGAGAGTGTGTCAGTGACTAGTAACACTGACAGAAGGGGATGACTCCTTCTAGTGTCATGCAGGACAAGACGACTAGAGTTCCTAGTGGTCTGTGTGGACTATCTATAAAGGTGAGATGTTTCTTCTGCTCTGGAGGACGACTATCAACCACAGTCTGTGTCAAGACCAGGAGCTGCACAGACGCCGTAGAAGACTAGGTGGTTGAAGACCACACTAGCTGTGAGGTATTATCACTGAGCAAGCCTTAGGACCAAGTACACCTCACCAAAACCATCCTTTCTATTTCATAGTCATTGATGCGATCTGTGGTTATGGTTTTTTGGTGAGAGAAAGTTTTTGTTTCCGCTGCCTTCTCCCTCACCTACAACCCAACAATGGTATCAGAGTCACATCAACATACTATGTTGTCGGATTAATCGATATGATCAGTTTCTGGTTTTACTATCTTTTATTTATTACATACAATGCACATATTTAAAGGACTGATCTAAATATTTGATTAATGCCACATGATCCCAAACTAATATATACATATATGATATGGTATATATATATGCAAATGATAGGCGTCACTCAAAACAGTTTTTATGGTGGATTTGTAGCGTGATTATGGCCTATAAACCCCTTTGTGTGCTTGGTTGGTTGTGGTTGTTTGCATTCAGTCTGTGCACCAAGCCTTCTTCTTCTTTTCCTAATGTAACTCGAGATAACTTGAAATTCTCTTCTACCTTTGCTCCCCCGAATGTAACCCTGGGTTTCCCAATGAGATATGTCAAAATAGGATAGTTTATTTCATGTTACATTGAAGAATGGAGGGAACCCAGATGAGCGGCTGGATGTGCAAGATGATCGAATGGAGGTGCCAAATGATCGGCTGGTGGACCAAGATGACCAGCTGATGGTGTAGTTGGAGGCCTGATGAGGATCAGACGACCTGACGAACTGACCATCTAGAGGAGCCAAATGATCAGTTGGAGACAACCAACAGACCGGCCAGGAGGTGAGCCGATCAGTTGTGTGACGAGCTGATCAAACCCAAAACGTCCTAAGCATAGGATCTTCATGAATAACAGGTTGCATGCGATGTAAACCTAAATGACCGTAATTCCTTGTGGCTCAAGGAATTGCAATAGGATGGCCATAATCAGCACTTTATCGTTATTGCATGTTTTTGTTGTGGGATATATCATATATATGATACATACTATATATGTGGTGATTGGATACATATATGCATATATAAGCATATTAAAACCCCTCAATATAATACTAAGTCTGAGATACTTTCCATAAGCGACACACATGAAAATCTTGATCGACAAGCGTAGGCATCCCAAGGGTGGTTCACTATCTATCTCATGAAAGTGTGATGGTAGTTGTGTGGGCCCGCCAAGCGGGGCACACTTCTATTGTGTTGTCTTTTGGGTCGGGCTTAACGAAGTGATCTTAATGGGATTAAGCACTTAGAGGCATGAAGATGTTCATGGAAAAGAGTTGTGCATGTCATCTATCTAAGAGTTGCATATGATGCAATTGATAAGTGTTACCTACCTTCATAATTGATTATGGATGCTGGCGTTGGCTGGGTAATAATTCAATTATTTTGGATCTTGGATAACTAGAAGGTTGTACACTGCAATCTTCTGAATTGATGGTGAGGGCTATCAGTTTGAACAAAATAGTAGGAGCGATAATTAATTAAAGGCCTAATTGTATTGTCAAAATTTTCAAATCAATCAAATTAAGTCAAAAAGAGTTTTGGACTAAAATTGCAAATTTCCTTTTTGTAGAACAAATAATTGTCAACAATATTCACTTTTTGTTGCGATCGGTCCTTGATAAGGACAAGCTGAATGGGAGTAATTTTCACGACTGGTTTAGGACATTAAAAATTGTTCTCACTCAAAAGTGAAAGCTCTATGTACTAGATACACCAGTGCTAGAGGAACCTTCTCCCACCGCACCAAAGGCAGAAAGGGATGCTTACAAGAAGTATATAGAAGATGACATTGATGTGAAGTGCTTGATGTTGTTCTTAATGAACTATGAGTTGTAGAGAAAACATGAGAACATGGACGTCATTGAGATGGTTCTGCATCTCAAGAACATGTATCAAGACCAAGCACGGTAAGAGAGATATGATGTCTCTAGGGCACTATTCAAGTGCATCATGATAGAAGGAGACCCAGTTGGTCCTCACACACTCAAGATGATTGGGTATGTGGAGAACCTGACAAGATTGGGATTCCTTCTGAGCCAAGAGTTGGCTACTGATGTGATACTGCAATCATTGCTAGAATCTTACAGTCAGTTCGTGATGAACTACAACATGTACAACTTTGACAAGACACTAACAGAGTTGTTGGGCATGTTGAGGACAGTCGAGGCATAGATAAAGAAAGACAAACCCAAATCTGTAATGTTGATCAGCAGAAAGAAGGGTAAGTCTAAAGGCAAGGGTAAGGGAAAAGCAAAGAAGGGTTCTGATGCTAGCCAGGAGCTGAAGTCATCTTCAACTCTCAAGGCTAAAGGAGGGTGAACAAGGGAGGCAAATGTCACCATTGTCAAGAGCCAGGATATTGGAGGATAAATTTCCCTCTCTATCTGGATGAACAAAAGAAGAAGAAGGAGGGGATGGAAGTCTCAACTTCAAGTATCATGAAATAAACTTGAAACACTTCTTTAATCTGAGGTATATGATACCAAGACATAGATCTGACATATATGATATATAAGATCTGAAAAAAAGTGATGGCCTTTGTGAAAGGACCAAGAAGGAGCACTCATCATTGGAGCAAGTGTTGCTGCCATAGATAGGAGTACCTTTTAGTTTATTTCAGGCCAAAGGTTATGAACTGCTATTTCAATTTTCCAATAAATAGAAACACTTTATTTTTGCATCTTTTAATGACAAGGATGTCTATCAATAAAGTTTATGTTTCAATTTCAAAGATATGATCTTTTGTGGTAATGACTTATCTATCTTGTGGTACTTGGTATGCATAAGATAAAATGATGCCTAAAAGTTATTGATGACTCAAACAAATAATTGAAATTATCATGAGAAATTCATTTCTAACTTCCATGTTTATGGATAGGCTAGACTCTTTTGGTTGTGAACCATTAAGAGATATGAATGTCTTGGGCATGATAACAAGTCAATCTTCACTAGATGGAGTGGGAGAATGACTATTCTATTAGGTATAATACATATTGAAGTATCTATATACCTATTGTAATAAATGATAATGCTTCATAAGGTGTTTATTGAAACATCGATATGAATATCTTGAAGTGTTCAAGAATATCATAAATGAAGTACAAACTTGGTAAAAGTATTAATTCTTTGATGAGATCAATGAATGGAATACTTAAACCGAATGTTTGAGGACCTTGTGAGTAATTATGATAATGTATCATAGAGAACTCATGATTAAGGCATAGTGATGTCTAAGAAGGAATCATACTCTAAAGAGTTAGAGCATGATCATCAAATAACTAATCTTCTAGAATTCTTCTAAAGAACATGCTTTACACTAAATAAAGGAGATTAAGAATCACAAGTGTTTGGGTTCTCAAAATTCCCTATGTAACAGATACACCACACATATCTAGGTGATGAATTGGTCATATGATGAGCCAATAAGCTAGATGATGTTGAGGAACCAGATTTTGAGTTATGGTTTAAGGCAATAAGATCTAAAATGACTTCCATGTGAACCAATTAAGGTATGACCTTATGGTAGCACTTTATTGGGATAAAACCCATAAGTGTAATTGGGTCTTAAGAGTTAAGAATGACATGGATGACATTTAGAGAAAAGATCATGCTTGATGTTGGAACTTGAAAGACTATGGAATTTGGCATATGGATATTAAAACCACATTCCTGGTAGGAATAAGATAAGGCTGTGTATGTGACACAATCTGAAGGGTTTTATGAATCCAATAATTGAAATGCAGTCTATAAGTTACAAGGGATTAATCAATATGATTGATTAAATACAAGCAACTCAGAACTGAAAGTCTTTACTTTGATTATATAGTTAAAAGGTTTGATTGATATATCAAAATAAATGAGGGATCTGTGATTACAAAGATTTAGTGGGAGTGTATTCACATTCCACATGATGATGAGGAATTAAATGTTCTAAAATGGAAACTGGTGTGGAAATATCTTCTTTAAGGGAAGGCAGAGAAATTTCCTATTAGATAGGAATACAGATCTATAGAGATAGTTCTCAAAACCCTCTTGACCTGGCAAAGAGATAGAATACATTGGAAATATGTACTGAAGGGTTCAGTATGCACAGATTCAGTGGGAGAAAACTTGTCCATGTTACATGGAGATAGTATCTCATATGACAAGTGTCCCAAACTCTTACAAAGAATAGGAACACATAGATGGATATGGATCTATCATGTATGTAATCATCCCATTATCTTGTATGTATTAGACATGACAAGAAAGTATGCGTTCATCATCTTGTATGTATTGGACATGACAATATGATATGCTCATCCTGTTAACTCGTGTGATGAGTGGATGTCTGTCTACTTTCAGTGAGGGTCACTAGAATACCATGAAGAACTTGTTTGATACTTATGAAGTACTAGTTCTATGGTAATGAAAGGAAGAGTTGAGTGTAAAGAGTTACACTGATGCAAGCTTCTAAAATGATAGAAATTGATCGCAAAATATATAAAATATAAAAGTGAATATGAGTTGATAATTGAAATCGTTCTAGGTAAAATTAAAGACCATTTAATTCTAAAAAGGGAATGCCGAGTATCCTTGTGTTATGAACAATAGAGGATACTATATGGGTCTAGAAGTTCATAGATATTCCAACCATTGATGACAAGTAGTAACACTGAGTCAAACAATGGAGCGAAGTGTTAGGAAAGGAATATAAGATCACATATTATGGCAACTCCATCTCATACGAATGTCGTACAACGAAGAGATGAGAGACATGCAATATACCGACTAAAGCAAAGTGTTGCTAACTCATTGTTAGCACTAGAACAACAGAAACATGTGAGACATGTTTGAAGATAACTAAGAATATGATTCAAAGGTGATTGGCTCGCATTGCAAGTGGGATTTTGTTGGTATGTATGCCCTGAGAGCCAACCATAGGATGATTGTATTGGGAACATAAAGATTGATTTGATAAATATCAAAGGCAAGCTTCCAATTTTTTTGGGTTCAATCAGTTATGAGATGCTGATAGAACATAATGAATATCTAGAGAATGACAATACTCAATGATGTATGTCTTCAGGTTGAGGACATGAAGAATGAGATCATACGAATGCTAACAGTTTGTACATTCTTGCTTTGTCCCTAGTCAGATATCATTGTGGAAGGTTGATAGACAACAATGACACACCAAGACTAGAGTGTGTGTTGGTTGATGAGAGAGTGTCATTAGTAATGATATGTGATATCAAACCAAGCACATAAATACATGTTAGAGAACCGTGTATGAGACAGACCCACCGAGAGAGTGACACATGGAACCATGACATGGTAGTCACAGTCAGCTCTCACAGTGACGGTGGAGATTGTAATTCTTAGATCTAAAATCACTGCACTCATCACATGTCATTGGGTACACTTTGACATCATCAAACACAATCCTGAAATATGGATTGTTATAAAGGTGATGATTGGGTGACTTTGACACATGAGGTTATGACTGCGAGTGATAGATATGGGATTTGTACCTCCTATGGGAGTATGATGTCCATGGCCACTTGATAAACGAGACTGAGAAAGGCATGTACATGAACGTGTGAGTTAATATGTGATATTGATGACACACATATCTCAGACAGTCTACTTTGGATCAAGGAACACCAATGAACGTTGAAAGGATGACAACTCCATGCCTTGAGTTCATTCAGGATATCAGAGACAAAGGAATTATACATTCACTGGAACAAAAATCATAGACTATAGGATTGAAAGTTGTTCTCCAACTTTTCTTTTCACTTCGGTAGCACTGATGTGTGACTAGGCACCACTCTTTACTTGTGATGTCATAAGCTAGTTATGGACATTCACTGCCAATGTGAAATGGGACCTATAGGGTCACACACAAAGGATTTACATGGAAGAGGAGTTTATCCATGAATAATGTTTGGATTGATTACTAAAGGTGTTTAGGTACTCAATCAAATATTCCATCAATTGACTTGACTTAGAATCATCTAATTCAAGCATTGAACTAACTGATTTGAGTGTCAGATTGATTGAGAACTGTACTGACTGTGTTCTACACAATCTGGACCACCAACTGATCAGTTCACTGGGTGAACTGATTGGCTCAAGGTCAGTGAGACGATAAGTTCCCTTGGTGAATCGATTGGTTCGACTAGACCAAATGAGCAAGGTTGGGTTGTCCTGATTTGTGAGAAAAGTTTTTTGTTTCACTTGTACAATTTGATTGGGACAAGAATTAATCTTTGGATTAATTGGAAATGAAAGAGGAAAGTCAATTGGAGGTGAGTCAAGAATGTGAAACGCCCGGTTCAACTAGTGAACCTATCGGCTCACACTCCCAACCGATCGGTTCGTTTGTGAAATGAACGGTTCGACTGCCAGAGTGCAATCAGTTCATGGAAATTCTGGACCCTTCTACTCCCACTTTAGTCCCACATTTCCTGGGGCTGAGAACCCTGACGCTGAACCCTCCTATATATAGAGGGGTACTGAGGGCTTCTTAGATAGCACAACTCAAAACATCAGTTACTCTGCAAAGTTGTTATCCTCTCTGGTTGTGGTAATTGAGAGAGCCCAAGCAAGTTCTACCCATCCAGGGAGGAATAGTGAAAGACAACTACATGACAACAAGTGGTTGTGGGAGAGTGTGTCGGTGACTAGTACACTGACAGAAGGGGACAAATCCTTCTAGTGTCATGTAGGACATGATGACTAGAGTTCTCGATGGTCTGTGTGGACTATCTATAGATGGGGGAGGTTTCTGCCGCTCAGGAGGACGACTGTCAACCGCAGTCTGGGTCAAGACGAGGAGCTGCACAGGAGCCATCGAAGACTAGGTGGTTGAAGACCACACTAGCTGTGAGGTATTGTCACAGAGCAAGCCTCAGGACCAGGTACACCTTGCCAAAACCATCCTTCCTATTTCATAGTCGTTGATGTGATCCGTGGTTATGGTTTTGTGGTGAGAGAAAATTTTTGTTTTCACTGCCTTCTCCCTCACCTACAACCCAACATATAGGAGGTAGTAATTCTTTGTGGCTCCAAAGAATTGCATTAGTATGACCATAATCACCGATCATATTTTATGATTGCATGTTCCATTTGTGGATATTGTAAGTATATGATACACATTATAAGTATGTGGTGATCAGATATGTATATGTATTTGTATATAAATAAAACCACTCAATCAAATATTAAGTCTTAAATGTTTTGATAAGAAGCACACATGAAATGCTTCATTGACGAAGCATGGGCATGCCAATCATGGTGCTATGTCTATCTCATGAAAGTGTGATGTAATCATACATGCCTGTCGAGAAGGATGCATTACTATTGTGTTTGCTTTTGGGTTAGGCTTAACTAGGTTACCTTAATGAGATTAAGTGCCTAGAAGCATAAAGATCAGATATGATAAGGAGTAGTGCATGCCATCTATTCAAGAATTGCATAAGATGCAATTTGCAAATGTTGTGTACCTTAATATTTGGTTATAGACGTTGGCGTTGGTTGGGTAATAACTTAATTATTTTGAATCCTGACTCACTAGAAGGTAGTACGCTGCAATCTTTCAAATTGATTATGAGGGCTATCAATTGGAATAAAATCATGGGAGAGATAATTAATTAACATGCCTAATTAATATTGTCAAATTTCCTTTTAAACATATCGAATCAAAAAGGTTTTGACAAATTCAAATTTCTCTTGTAGAAACACATGGCAAACAATAATATTTTTTCCTTACAATCTATCCTTGAGAAGGACAAGTTAAATGGGAATAACTTCCACAACTACTTCATGACGTTAAGAATTATTCTCACACAAGAGGAAAATATCTATATCCTAGAGACACTAGAGCCAGATGAACTTGGTCTCATCACACCTAAGGCTGACATGGATGCTTACAAGAAGCACTCCAAAGATCTCATAAATGTCAAGTTCTTGATGCTATTCTTGGTGAACTATGAGTTACAGAGACAACATGAGAACATGGATGTTATTCAGATGGTAAAAAAACTCAAGAACATGTACCAAGATAAGGTAAGACAAGAGAGATATGATGTCTCTAAGGCATTGTTCTAGTATAATATGGTAGAAGGAGATCCAATAGGTTTACATGTGCTCAATTTGACTGGGTATGTAGAGAGTCTAGCTAGACTGGGATTTCTCTTGGGCCAAGAGTTGGCCAAAAATGTGATTCTATACTTATTTTCAGAAGCATACAACCAATTTGTCATGAACTACAACATGAACAATTTTGACAAGCTATTGTTAGAATCACTTGGGATGTTGAGAATAGCTGAAGCGCATACGAACAAAGACAAACCCAAGTTTGTGATGATGATCATAAAAGGCAAAGGGAAGTCCAAGGGAAAATGAAAAGCTAAGAAGAGTTCTAAATCTAGCTAGAAACCCAAGTCTTCTATACTGAAAGCTAAAGCAGGGGTGAATAAGGGAGATAATTGTCACCGCTATCACCAGGCTGGACACTAGAAAAAAATTGCCCTCTCTACCTAGAGGAACTGAGGAATAAGAAGGAGGGATTAGAGATCTCCACTTTAGGTATATACATTATTGAGATAAATATGTCTAATTCTTCATCATGGGTATTAGATATTGGATGTGGATCTCACATATGTACAAATATGCATGATCTGAAAAGTAGTAAGCCTTTGAGAAAGAGCAAGGTTGAATTGTGCATTGTGAATGGAGCAAGAGTTGATGCTACTATAGTAAGAGATATCATTATCTCTACCCATGGGGCTTGTAATAAAGTTAGAGTAGTACTACTTTGTACTTATCATTATAAACATTATTTTTGTATCTTATATTGACAAGAAGGAATTCAAATTCATATAAAGAATGGTCAATGTTCTATTTATAAAGATGAGATCTTTTATGGCAGTGCCCCAATGTCCTATGGTCTTACTTATTAGATCTAGAGACAAATATTTAAGACATAAATACCAAATGATTAAAACTCGATAACTCAATCATAACATACCTTTGGCATTGTCATCTAGGGCACATCAATGAGGAATGCATTTCTAGACAATATAAAGATGTATATCTAGACTCTTTTGACCTTGAATCAATAGAGACATGTGAATCTTGTTTATTGGGCAAGGTGACTAAACCTCCTTTTACTGGTAACAGTGAGAGAATGAGTGATCTATTGGGACTTGTACATACTAATGTATGTGGACCTTTTAGAACAAATGCTAGAGGTGGTTACCAGTATCCTTTTACCTTTACTGATGACTTCAATAGGTATGGCTATGTATACTTGATGAAACATAAGTCAGAAACCCTTGAAAAGTTCAAGGATTCCATGAATGAAGTACAAACCAACTTGGTAAAAGTATTAAAGCACTTTGTTCTGATCGAGGTGGAGAGTACTTAGGCCAAGAGTTTGAGGACCTCCTGCAAGACCGTGGTTGTAACATACCAAAACTTGAGTATATTCTTAGTTTATCCTTAATCTAAGTTTCTCATAACACTTATATCCTTTTTGGCCTTGATGTTTATAACTTTACATTGGCATAATTAGTGTTCAATTATAGTCCAAACCACTAATATTTCCACAAATTAAGCATCAAGGCCAAAAAGGATATAAGGGTTATGAGAAACTTAGACTAATGCAAAACTAAGAATATACCCAAGTTTTGGTTTGTTACAATAGTCCACCCCTTAAAGAGGATTTCTTCTTATAAATATAATCATCCATACATCATCAACCAATAATCGCCACCCCCTAAAAGGTTTATCCTAACAAGCCAAGCTACACATCATCAAGGTACTACGATCACTTTGCATCTTTTAATTATGAATATATTAGGGGTTTATATTGTACATGCATCCAAATAAAAAGTCATAACCAACTAGGGTTGATCTTTAGGTCCTTGTGTCTCTAGCATAACAACCCTAAGATTTACATCAAACAAAAGTCATAGGGTACAAAGGGTAGGTCCACTCAGCTTTATATTATTCCAAATTTTCCTAGTCACTTCTTCATAGACAAAACTAGGGGTAAGATTATATTCCAACTAATTCTAGGGTTTCTCCACTTAACATTTCTCTTAACTGTGACTTAGTTCAAGAAAATATCGATAAAATCATAGAATTTTTTTGTATGGGTAGTAGTATATTTTAAATAATTTTTTATTTGAAAAATCATGTGACACAAAACATAGATGAGCTCAAAATCAATGTGCAACCAAGTCACAATTTTCCATAATAAGATCTCCTTATTCTACCAGTACCTCATCCTCAAACATGAATCCATCCTCAATACAATATATGATAACATCCGTAATTATATGTCATCATTAACCTATATGGTAGAGTAAGATCACCTAGGACCTTAACACATTAGGGTTTACAAAACCTGGTTCTAATGTGAAACTCATATCAACCTTTCATCATCCCAAGAATAACATGGATTAATCCTAGGGTGAACTTCTCACCTAGAAGGAAACTATCTAAGGAAAGGATTCTAATTAGGGAGACAAAATTGAAATAGTGAGATTCCGTCTACCATGGGCTCTGATACCATGTTGTAAGGAGTGGGACCCAGAGGGGATCCACCCCCTACTAAAAATTTGAAGAATAAACATCCATTCCAAACACACTCATAACTATTATGCTGGAACAGGTGCAAAATTTTCAAATCTTATATAATGGTATATAGAAGACCAAAAATAACAGTGAAATATAAGTTTCATAACTATATTCAATTTTACGAAGATATGTCATCATCTCCCACATAGGGTTTACGTGGTTATTACATCATAAGTATCTAGTAGAGGGAAATCTAAGCCATATCAAGATTGTCTCCAAGCTTCAACTCCTTAAGCTAAGTCCGTGTAATTTCCATGTTCTCCTTGATCTACACCTGGGGTTGGAAGCATACCCCAACAAGAGGAGAAAAGAAGATGACATCAGCAAAAAGCTGGTATGTACATACTAAAATGAAATTGAGAAATATAATGAAATAAAGGATGTCAAATAAAAGGCTTCCCATAAAAAAGGACTACCCAATCATGCATAAAAGAAATGAATCACAATAAATGAGACAAAGAAGAGAAAAGTATAAGAATAAGGCATTCATGTGTTTCACCTGTGACATTACTAGACAATATAAACATGTCGGTAGGAAATAACACATCTACCAAAAATGTGGGGTGAGCAGGGTCTTGTATACATCTGGTCTAAAATATGGAGTGGCATGGTCTGTCAACATCTGCCTGAGAAGTAAAAACACGTATGCCCAAAATATTTTCATATGCAAGAATTTTCACATCTACATTCATATGTGGGAATTTTTACATTCACATAAAAAAGCACATGTATATTATATTAGTAGTCACCACATGATGAATAACAAAAAAATAAACAATAATGAATCAAATAAGGGAGATGAGAACATCCAACAAATACATAAAGTGGGATCACATGGTCCTAATCAATATCCACCTTAAAAGTGGGCAAAAGAGAATATATCACTAAAGAATATTCCACCATGAGTAATGTATAAGGAAGAGTCTAAAAGAATGTCCAAATAGGATAATATGATCACAAGATCAGTAAAAAATAAAGTACTTCACATGGACAAAAATTTTCAAAGAAAAGAGTTAATGTGTAGGCTACTGTCCATATGACCAAGAGAAAGAAGAAATAGGTGAATTTCTCAAAAAGAATAATAGGGGATGTAAACATACATTGAGAGAGAGGAATTAAAAATTGCTCAATATGGAAATAATGGGGGGTGCAATCATACCTCACAAGAAGTCTAAACAAGTCCAAGTCAGTCCTAGGTCCAAGCCTAGGTCTCAAAGCACCTCTTATGCATATATGTAGATTTAGGGTTAACTTCACATTAATTACTCAAATTGACTTTTTATTAATATTGAATTAGGTTATGATATCCATACCATATTTTAGATTACATTTTTCTGAGTTCATGTCATGTTTTACTTTATTTTTTTGACTAATAAAATATTAGTTATGATTTTTAGAAGAACTAAACCAATTAAGAAAATCCATAAAAATCACTTTTTATAACATTAGATTTAGGCAACGAAATTGGTACCATTAGGTAGATTATAATTTTCTGATTTTAGAACATATTTTGTTATATTTTTATAGCTCTAAATAATTTCTTATGAAATTTCAAAAAATCATCCAATCAAATAATTCAAAAAATCCACATTTGTAGTAAAACCTTGATTATTTGGAAGACCGTGTTGGGTGGACCAATAGAAATTTACCACCCGACACCTGGCCCACACAAAACATTAAAAAGGCTGAAAACATAAAAGGATGAAAACACCCATGATTGTGTGATAAAATCAATATGATTCATGGGTAAAGTGGCGAATTGCAGGGGAGTATCATCCTTCCTGATCGCTCCCTATGACATGGTGAACGCGAGATGTGGTGGGAAGTTTGTACTGCTCGACTCCCATGAGATGAGGATGGTAGTGTGAAATGCCAACTTTGACCAAAAATTGCCTCGAAAGATTCCACGAGGTCTTGCAAAGACAAAGCAATCAAGAACCAGGAAAACAGAAACGAGAACTTATTTGAGCGCTTGAATCCACAGAGAAAAGTGGCAAACTCACATATGGTCTAATACCGGGAACATAGGGCTTGAAGGTTTCGAGGTTCGTCAGATGTTTCAACCGAACTCAAATATGGCGCTCAATGCTCTAAGCAATACCCAACATGCACTAGCGATGAAGCTTTCCCATGTTACTGTGATGATGGTTGGGCAGGGATGGTGGAAGCAACCACAAGATAGAAAAGATCCAGAAAAAGGTTAATGGTGGTACTGTGAAGGTCCACAACAGAAGGATTGGAAGGAGGTTTCCAGTTGTGTAGGGTAGAGGTCATTGTTGCCTGTGACAAAGTCAGTGTTGGTTGTCACGTGTAAGGGATAACAGGGGAAATTGAAGGATGCTGAGGGGTCAAGTGGGACAAGGCGGTGTTTACTGTGTACTTATATAGGTGTGAAGGACGGTCTAGAGGGTTCTGTGAAATCGAGAGTGGTGAGGTTTTAGCTGACAATTTGGGAATTTCCAAAATCTAGAGAGTTAGGGTTCAAAAGGGGGATGGTTGGGTGTGAAAAGCTCTCCTGAAGTAAATGACGAAAGAATCTCATGCAAACATTGCATGATGTTGGAGATAGAACCAAGAGAAATTTGGCCCCTGGAAAGCAAGAAAAATAGACTAAAGTGGAAGGTAGGAGAGAACTCACTCACTGCATGATTGAAATCTTATGGTGAAGATTGAGACCAACAAAATCTAGTTGAAAAACCCAGAGTGACACGCTACTTTAGGAAAATGAAAATGTTGATTGATTTATTGGATTATTCATTATTTAAAACATGTGTTTCTCTCCAATTTTATTTGGGGGCTCAAACAAGGTGCAAATAAATTTGAATTCGACACCTAGACTAATTAGGACATGTAGAATCTGATTTTGGCATTAGTTTTCATATCTAGAGACTTTTGGTATCTTATTTAATTTTTTTAAAGAAAATCATATTGTCTCTTTCCTAATACATTAGAAACACCCAATTAATGTGAAACTTCATACTCACACTAACTTTAACATATGGAATACAATTTTGCTATCAATTTCATCATTTGAGATTATTTATTACATTATTTAATGTTTATAGCTTTTACACACTTTCTCTCTCCTAAACACATTATAACATTAATGATCGTCCAAATTAGATGAAAATTCAACCATAGACTAATTTTAACATGTAAATTTATGAATTTGAGGTTTGTTTCCACTTTTGAAGTTATTTAATAATTTATTTAATAAATTGGAGAAAAACTCATATTTTCCAATTCCATTTAATTCAAAGATAATTATTAATTTTCCAAAATTGTTAAACTTGTCATTCAAGCAAACTCAAACCCAAGGAAAATGAATTTGGGCTTAGAATTATCCTTTGAGTTTCCCTTTTATGAATTTCAGGCAATCTACTCACATTATCGCTATTTTTTAAATTAAACCATTTAATGCCACATTTTCATGTTTATAACTTTTCTATTTATTCCCTTTTATCTTTCTTGTTCCAAAAGGCCATAGAAAGTTCCATGTTGAATTTATTTTATCATTATCTCACTCAAGTGGTTAAATTGCATTTTAGACCCTTGTTGAAACATCCACTAAGATATTTATGCATATAACCTTACATTGACATAATTAGTGTTCAATTATATTCCAAACCATTAATATTTCCAAAAATCAGTGGAAATTTCAATTAGGGTCTAAATTGCAATTTAACCACTTAAGTGGGATAACGATAAAATAAATTTGACCTAAAACTTTCTGTGGCCTTTGGGAACAAGAAAGAGAAAAAGGAATAAATAGAAAAGATATAAACATTAAAATGTGGCATTAAATGGATTAATTCGAAAAACAACAATAATGTGAGAATTGCCTAAAATTTATAAAAGGGAAACTCAAATGATAATTCTAAGACCCATTCATTATCCTTGGGTATGAGTTTTCTTGAATGGTAAGTTTCACTATTTTGGAAAATTAATAATTATATTTGCATTAAATGGATTGTAAAATATGGATTTTTCCCAATTTATTAAATAACTTCAAAAGTGGAAACAAACCTCAAATTCGTAATCTACATGTTAAAATTAGTCTATGGTTGAATTTTCATCTAATTAGGACGATCTTTAATGTTCTAATGTGTTTAGGAGAGAGAAAGTGAATAAAAGCTATAAACATTAATAATGTGATAAATAATCTTAAGTGTTGAAATTGAAGGAAAAATCATATTCCATATGTTAGAGTTACCTGGAGGATGAAGTTTCACATTAATGGGTGTTTCTAATGTATTAGGAAAGAGAAAATATGATTTTCTTTAAAATAATTAAATAAGATACCAAAAGTCTCCAAGTATAAAAATTAACGCCAAATCAAATTCTACATGTCCTAATTAGGCTAGGTGTCAAGTTTAGATTTAATTCCACCTTGTTTGAGCCCCCAAATAAAATAGGAGATAAACACATGTTTTAAATAATCAATAATCAAATTAATCAATCAATATTTTCGTTTTCCTAAAGAAGCATGTCACGCTGGGTTTTTCAACTAGATTTTCTCGAGCTCGATCTACGCCATCGGATCTCAATCATGCGGTGAGTGAGTTCTCTCCTACCTTCCACTTTGGTCTATTTTTCAAGCGTTCTGGAGCCCGAGTTTCTCTCAGTTCGATCTCAACATCACACAATGTTTGGATGAGATTCTTTCATCATTGATTTCAGGAGAGCTTCTTGCACCCAACCATCCCCCTTTATAACCCTAACTCTCTAGATTTTGGAAATGCCCAAATCATCAGTTAAAACCTCACCACTCCCAATTTCATAGAACCCTCTAGACTACCCTTTGCCCCTATATAAGTACACAGTAAGCACCGCCATGTCCCACTTGACCCCTCTGGATCCTTCAATTTCCCCTGGTTATCCCTTTCGTGCGGCAACCAAAATTGACTTTGTCTCCAACAATGACGACCTCTACCCAACACACATGGATACCTCCATCCAATCCTTCTATCTTGTACCTTCACAATACCACCCTTAACCTTTTTTTGACTCTCATCTATCTTGTCGTTGCCTCACCGTCCCTACCCAACCACCGTCACAGTAACATGGGAAAGCTTCATCGCCAGGGAATGTTGGGTATTCTTAGAGCATGGAGCGCCATATTTGAGTTTAGGTGAAACATATGAAGAACCTCAACACCTTCAAGCCCTCTATTCCATCTATTAGACCATATATGAGTTCTCCTCTTTTCTCTGTGGATTCAAACACTCAACTAAGTTCTCGATTTTGTTTTCCTGGTTCTCAATCACTTTCTCTTTGTGAGAGCTCATGGAATCTTTTGAGGTGATTTTTGGTTGAAGTTGGAACTTCACGCTGCCATTCCCATCTCATGGGAGTTGAGCAGTAGAAACTTCCCACCATAGCTCGCGTTCATCATGTCATAGGGAGAGGTCGGGGAGGATGTTACTCCCCTGCAATTTGCCACTTTGCCCCTGAATCATACCAATTATCACACAATCATGGGCGTTTTTGTCCTTTCATTTAGCTTTATTTTATGTTTTGTGTGGGCCAGGAGCCGAGTGGCCAATTTCTATTGGTCCACCCAACACGATCTGCCAACTAATCAAGGTTTTACTACACATGTAGATTTTTTGAATTATTTGATTGGTCAAGTTTTCAAAATTCCATAAGAAATCACTTAGAGCTCAGAAAAATAAAATAAAATATGTTCTAAAATCAAAAAATTATAATATACCTAATGGTACCAATATCGTCTATTAAATCTATTATTATAAAAAGTGATTTTTATGGATTTTTTAATTGGTTTAGTTTTTCTAAAAATCATAACTAATATTTATAAGTTAGAAAAATATAGTAAAATATGCTATGAACGTAGAAAAATGTATTCTAAAATATGGTATGGATATCATAACCTAATTCAATAATAATAAAAAGTTGATTTTTAGGGTTTTGAGTAATTAATGTGAAGTTCACCCTAAATCTACATATATGCATAATAGGTGCTTTGGAGACCTAGGCTTGGACCTAGGGCTGACATGGACTTGTGTAGACTTCTTGTGAGGTATGATTGCATCCCACATTATTTCTATATTGAGAAATTTTCAATTCCTTTCTCTCAATGTATGTTTGCATCTCCCATTATTCTTATTGAGCAATTCACCTATTTTCTTCTTTCTCTTGGTCCTATGGACACTAGCCTACACATTTACTCTTTTTCTTTGAAAATTATGGTCCATGTGAACTACTTTATTTATTACTGATCTTGTGATCATATTATCCCATTTGGACATTCTTTTGGGCTCTTCCTTATACATTACTCATGGTGGAAAATTCTTTGGTGATATATTCTCTTTTTCCCAATTTTAAGGTGGATGTTGATTAGGACCGTATGATCCCACTTTATGTATGTGTTGTATGTTCTCATCTCCCTTATTTGATTCATTCTAGTTTATTCTTTTTTTATGAATCATGTGGTGACTACTAGTATAATATACATATGCTTTCTATGTGTATGTGAAAATTCCCACATATGAATGCAGATGTGAAAATTCCTGCATATGAAAACATTTTCGAAAGACGTGTTTTTCCTACTCAGGAAGATGTTGACAGACCCTCCCACTTCATATTTTAGAGTAGATGTATATAAGACCCTGCCCACCCCACATTTTTGGTATATGTGTTATTTCCTACCTACATGTTTATATTTTTTAATATTATCACAGGTGAAACACATGAATGCCTTGTTCTTATACTTTGCCCTTCTTTATCTCTTTTATTGTGATTCATTTCTTTTATGCCCGATTGAGTAGTACTTTTTTTATGGGAAGCCTTTTATTTGACATTCTTTATTTCATTATATTGCTTAATTTCATTTTAGTATGCACATACCAACTTTTTTATTGATGTCATCTTCTTTTCTCCTCTTGCTGGGGTATGCTTCCAACCCCAGGTGTAGGTCAAGGAGAACATGGTAGTTAACATGGACTTAGCTCAAGGAGTTGAAGCTTGGAGACAATCTTGATATGGTTTAGATTTCCCTCTACTAGATCCTTATGATGTAATATCCATGTAAACCCTATGTGGGAGATGATGATGTATCTTTCTAAAATTAAATATAGTCATGAAACTTTTATTTTACTTTTATTTTTGGTCTTTTGTATACCACTATATAAGTTTTAAAATTTTTGCACATGTTCCAACATACCAATTATGAGTGTGTTTGGAATGGATGTTTTATTCTACAAATTTTTAGTAGAGAGTGGATCCCCTCTGGGTCCCACTCCTTATAATGGCATCATATCACAATGGACTCTGCCTGAAACACTACATCATAAAAATGTATCAGAAAAAGGGAACCGTACATTACTAGATATGGTGCGGTCAATGATGATTTTTTTTAGTTTTCCAACCACCATCTAGGGATATGCTCTAGAAATTGCAGCGTTTACACCAAACTATGTATCATATAAATCGGTTCAAAAGACACCATATGAGATATGGTATGGGAAGCATCCCAATGTGTCTTTTATGAATATTTGAGGATGTGAAACTTATGTGAGAAAGTAGTTTCCCGAGAAGCTTGATCCCAATAAAATAAATGTTATTTTGTTGGATATCCTAGGGAAACCAAAGGATACTACTTTTATACCTCATCTAACAATAAAGTGTTTGTTTCTAGAGATGTTGTATTCCTAGAAAAGGAATTTGTTTCCAAAGGAATTAGTGATAGGAATGTAGTACTCAAAGATGTTCGAGACCAACAAGAAAACATTGAACCTATAGAGGTATAAGAGGAACATGGAGACTCAAAAATTGTTGTAGAATCTCAAATTCCTCTTATAACACAACAACCTCACAGATCTAGTAGGACACACATTGAGCCTAAAAGAGTCGGTTATCTCGTGACTCAAGAAGGCAATGATTTGGTCATTTATGATGAGCCAACAACCTACATAGAAGCTGTTAAGGGACCAAAACCTAAGAAATGGATTGAGGCCATGAATCTGAGATGGAATCCATGTATACTGATAAGGTATGGACCTTGTTGGATCCACCTAAAGGTCTAAAACCCATAGGGTGCAAGTGGGTCTGTAAGAAGAATATTGATATGGATGGTAATGTATACGCATATAAAGGTTTATTGGTTGCAAAGGGTTTCAAACAAGTTCAAGGTGTTAACTATGATGAAACCTTTTCTCCATTTGCCATAGTTAAGTCCATCAGGATCTTACTTTCCATTGTATCTTACCATGACTATAAGATTTGGTAGATGGATGTTAAAACCTCATTTTTTAATGGGAATCTACTTGAGTATGTGTGCATGGCATAACTTGAGGGTTTTATAGATTCAAAGAATGAAAATAAAGTTTGTAAGCTACAAAGGTCAATCTATGGATTGAAGCAAGCATCTTGAAGCAAAAATCTTTGATTTGAAGAAACAGACAATGAGTTTGGATTTAGTTAAAATGAAGAAGAACCATGTGTTTATAAGAAGGTTAGTGGGAGCATGATTGTATTCCTCATATTGTTTGTGGATGAGATACTATTGATGGGTAATGAAATTCATATTTTACAAATGGTAAAAACTTGGCTAGAATTACAATCTATGTGAAGGACTTAGGCGAAGCATCTTATATCTTAGAAATGAATATCTATAGAGATAGATCTAGAAGGCTTCTTGGCCTAAGCCAGAGCACATAGATTGACAAAGTGCAAAAAAGGTTCAGCATGGAGAACTAAAAAGAGGAAACTTACCCATGTCTCATGGTGTCTGTATCTCTAGAGCTCAATGTTCTAGTTCTTGTGAAGAACGTGAGCACATGATTAAGATTTCATATGCATCTTCTATTGATGTATCATGTACGTAATGTTATGTAGTCATCCCAATGTTTCATATGCCTTGAGTATGACTACCAGGTATTAGTCAGATCTCGATGAAAGTCACTGGACTACCATAAAGAACATCCTTAAGTACTTGAGAACAACTAAGGATCAATTCCTTCTTTATGGCGGCAAGGAAGAGTTCGTGGTAAAGGGTTACACCAATGCAAGATTCCAAACTGACAAAGATGACTTTAGATCACAATCTAGATTTTTGTTTTGCCTTAACAACAAAGCTGTAAGAATTCCAAGAAAAAAAGTTGCTAATTCTACAATAGAGGCTGAGTATATTGCTGCCTCTAATGCAACAAAGGAAGCTATTTGGATCAAGAAGTTAATCACTGAACTTGGGGTGGTTCCAAGCATCAATGATGTAGTAGATCTATATTGTGACAATAATGGAGATATTGTCCAAGATAAGGAACCCAAATCACATCAACATTCTGAGCACATACAATGGTGGTTCAATATCATATGAGAGATCGTACAATAAGGTGATGTGAATATTTTCATAGTACCAAATGAAAGCAATGTTGTTGATCCCTTGACAAAAGCACTTTTGTAGCAAAAGCAAGAACATCATCCTAGATCATTTGGGATTAAGTTCATGTGTGATTTCCTCTAAGTGCAAGTGGGAGTCTATTTGTATGTATGCCCAGAGAGCTAATCAAATAATGATTGTAATGTCATGTCTTGTAAATGATTTGATTAATAATAAAGGCAATATTCATCTATATGTTTGTTCTATTATAAGATAATGGTATAACATGATAGATGTATAAAGAATGATGTTACTCGATGACATGTTTTTAGGTTGAGGACATGAACAGTGGGACCATATGTAATGATAAGGATACAAACATTCTTTTTATGTCTCTAGGACACAACTAACACTAAGGAGGTTGTCAAGGATTTCAAAGGACACAACTAATACTGACAAACATTATCCTCTTACAATTGTGGTAACATGAGAGCAAAAAGCAAGTCTTACCCATAAAAGGGAGAGACAACTAGGGAGAACACGTTAGGGCTACCACATTGACATCAAAGGGACAACTCCTTCCTACCACTGCTAGAAGAACAAAAAGAGTTCCCTACGGTCTACGCAGACTACGTATAGAGGTGTGGCATCTATTACCACCGTACTAGGAGGACATCGTCAACTGCCATCTGTGGTGCTACACAAGAGGCCGCCGCTGAAAATAGTCCAAGTGATGTTTGAGAAAGAAGAAAGTCATTGTGAGGATTTCTAGACTTGTAGACCAAGTATATACCTCACCAACCTTCCTTCCCAATCCATAGTTGTTTAGGCGACATGATCCACTATTCACGGGAATATGGTAAGAATTTTTTGGTTTCCTCTACCATTTCTATCTCCATATTTCCCTACAAGTTCAATATCAACATATTTCTCATCATTTTATTCCATATCATAGTTCTCATTAAATATTTATAGGGACAATAGAACTATAGTTAATATAAACATATAGACTTCTTGTGTCATTCAACATGCACAAAACAAGTTTATCATACAACATATACTTATTTCATCCAATTTTTTAGACATAAATAAATATCAAAGCACAAGTGTCCATAACATACTTAGTGCCCCTCTTTTACTATTTACCATTCTTCAGTTAGGGTTACTGCTCAACACATATGTGATCTAATTTTTTTTTGGTGACTGTGAGAACCCAACTTGGGCGAGCCCGACATGGTAAACTCTCGAGGCATGAGAGGGTGTGGTCTGGTCACCCCCCTCCTGTGCCTAATTAGTGTGGATTGCCGTTCGCAAAGTGCCTTCGGTGAGGTTCGAACCCGGGTCCTTCATTGGGACTTACCGAGCTCTTACCACCCGGGCTACTATGGCCGGACATATGTGATCTCATTTGAATTCTACTAGAAAATCATTCTTAGAATACTAATATTCTACAGACAATTATAATCCAAATATGTATTCTTATGAATCAAACTGCATCTTTAAACTTCATTTTGTAATTTAATCAGACTATACTTATGTACATTCCCTAATCCCTTATTTAACAACATTATTCATTATTATCACATAGCTCATCATATATGGTTACAATTAGCTCTCAGATTCAACTATCAATTTACTTCATTTGTCTTCTATTTCATAGTCATTAGTCATAACATCTTTCATATCACGTTCACTACTATTATGGGAATCAATCTTTCTAAATTTACTAATGCATAAAGTTTCTCTCTCATTAAAATCATTTATTCTCTGATTTTAGTGTATGACTTTCAATTTCATCAACCCAAATATATTCAAAGTAAACAGATGAAAGACTTCTTATACATATTTTATCAATACTTCATCCATTACTTATCATCACCATTCATTTCATACTTGTCTAATTATTTTCTTGTATTTTTATGAGCATACCATGTCATTGAAATCTGATGGCATTTTGGTAATTAAAGGAAATCCCCATATTTCTGGTAAAACTCTCAATTTAGAAAGTATAATGGATTAGGGTTACTTCTTACTCCTTAATCACTAGTCATCATCTCAATTTGTTATAATATGACTTGTATAAAGACTTGCATTCATGTGGGGGGTTTACTCACTATTCATAAATTATAGTAGATTATATGTATTAGGATAAGATCATCTTAATAAGATATGTCACCTTTGATTGAAGTAGTAACACTTACATTTCAACATTCTTCACATTTACAAGATTACATACAAGTTTAGGCTTAACCTCTCATACTCATCTTAATACCAAATTTTTAGGATTTCAAGAAGTGAATTTAGTTCAATACATCATAAGAACCTTATTATTAACTAATCCCATCAGGGTGTGCATGGTTTTGTTAAGCCTATTCAAGCACATGGAAACCCTAGTTTCCGTTAAACACAACTCATCCATTAAATATAAATATGGATTGATTCATCAGATCATTTGAGTCAATTCAAAAAAACTTGCCCTCTATGTAGAATATCTCTATTTGAAAGATCATACTGATTGTTACTTTCATGTCATATATACTTCTATCAAATATCTACAAGATACAGTTGAAAGCTCACCCTTATTAAGTTTATACATGATTTTATACCTGTCATCTCAATTTCCAAACATAATATTCATTAGGCCACTTTTAGGCAATATATATGTAAAACAATATATTTCTGTATCCATTAGATTTTTCACAGATATTGAATCAAAATATCAAGAACTAGACATATACAAGTCAATGACAAAGAATCTAAAATAGTAGAAATCATATCCTAAAAATCTTCTTAATTGATATACCAATCACGTACAAATGCAAATAAGGATGCTGGTTATTTTAGCCAGATAGGATTATGCTTTTAACATTATTATAGAGTTCAAAAGAGAGATAAACACCCACCTCAGGTGTCAAGCACCTTAAAACCGTTTCCCATACTATGAATTCCTAAAAATCCAACCAACTCCTATGGATTCAATTCATTTATTGCTTTTTTCAACTTAGGAATCTTAGGATAGGAGAATAGGAGACAAAGAAAGAAAAAAGAGGGTGACTTGATATCTTTTTGATACAAATCAGAGGAGGGATAGAATTTGGACATGAAAAAGATTATTCACAATGAAAACCTATCCAAATATGATAAACTTGTTTACATTCATCATTCCTCTGAAGATAAAAATCTTAGATCACCATCTCCATCCTTTCTTACTCAAACCTTAATTCTTTATATCTCTTTAGGATTTTGTTTATATGGAATGAATCACAAAATATGAGAGCTATTTGGTTGTGGGGTTACTCATATAGAGATATTAAGATGCTCAAGACTATTGTAAATTAGTCCTATATTTACTTTTTCATTAGCTCAACATAATTGTTTGTCACAAAAGTTAATTGATAAGCCATCTTTTGTCAATCAAATATCCTCCAAAAATTATAAAATACCAATATGTTGTCTAAAATGAAATTTTTAGAAATTCACTTATATCTGCAACCCATTCGGAGTTACCAATAAGTAAATAACAATCGAACACTATATTATTATACTACAATCTGCAACACTGTCGGTCAAATATAAATTTGACCAAATAAAAAGATTCAAAGAGTATCAAACTATTGTAAAAATTTATATTAACATATAAATTTGCATTATCTTAATCATATACAAAGTGCAAATAATCTAAGTTACATACACAATAATAAAAATAATATACCCTAACAGTTTAATTATCAAAATTTGTATTCATGTTCTTCAAAATCCTAATTCTCAACCCACTAGGGTTTCCAATTGCAAACCCTAATTATTCAAATAAAAGAATATTCTATTGTGTATCATGATGTTTAAAATGTCATAATAAATAATCATCATCATTAATCAAGCTTAATCAAGGACCAATCAAGTAAAGAATGAAACTACTCAAGTAAAACCCTAATTAGATGGCTAAGTTAAAAACATGTCATTACATACAATATCATGATTGTTTATAGTACTAACATGATATAAAACTACAAATAAGGTGTTAGGGGCTCAAAATCTGCACTTCTATTGGAGCTAGGAATTGTCCAAATTTGTGACGACATGAACTACAAGTTTTCATTTGGAGATCAAAATTTTAAGTCCATTATGAACTTCATTTCGAATCAAACATCACCTGCTATTTTGACACCATCACAAATTGATGATAAAATGTGGTATTTTCTAGATTTGAATGTGTTGCACTAACTTTAATAGATTGAACTTTTATTTTATTTTTTCCTTCTCTACTTCCCCCTTTAATCTAACAACATCACCTATCTTGTTTCTTATTCACTTTAATACCAGACATGTTCTTTACTTCATCTATACAAGGGAAAACAAGTTAGTCGGTCTTGGCAAGCATATCAATTCAAATTCTCTCATCTTGCAACTTCCACAGTCACTGGACCAAATCCAGGTTTGGTTCTAAACCTTATTTTGTGAGCTTGTCATGGACACCATCTCGGTATTCCGTTTGACGATAAGGGGTCGTTCAACCCCCATCATTCAAATTATCGATATTTTCTACAAGTAGAAGTCACATGAATGGATAAAATGTGTATCTGTATTTCATCTGGTATTTGCAGTCACTATGCTATATAGAATTTAAATCATGTCATGCATGACATATCTTAAAAACACCTTGTCTAGGATGAGATTACTTTTTTTTACATTCCAGACTATTGTTCTGAACAAAAAAAATTATCCACTGGTGTCTTCGTGGTCCAAAAGTCTTGTGCCATCTATGTATACAAAAATATCGAGATTCACGATTGTCAAGGCCGAACGTCCTCTAAGTGATTCCTAGTCAAAAAGTGTCATGATTAGTAGTTTGATTGGTGTAGAGGTTTTTTTTTTTAAATTTCCAACCTATTCCTATCAAGTAATGTCTTCCAAGTCATGTCTAGTTGTTTCCTCTTCTAGGACTACTACATTGGGTTCAACAATTGATGTGTCAACTTGTAAAGAGAGGGACCTAAAAGGGGATCCACTCAAATGATACAATACAAGAGTGATGTAATAAATAAAGTAGCGAAAACAAAACTATTACAAAGATACATGATCATTCATACACAGTTACTTCTCACCATAAAATGTGGTATGCCATAATAAAAAGGTATATATTTAAAGCCAAATATAGAGGGCAACTCAGCTATTTCAAGCTATCTTTAAGTCTAGGAACTATATTTGATCTTCCCGAGTCCTTGTCCTCTAGTGTAACTACACCTAGGTGGAAGGGAACATCATCTAGAAAATAGAAAACAACGTATAGGTGGTTAGAAAAGACTGAATATGTACATATAATAAACACTCTGGGCATTATATTGGGTAAAAAGTGCAACAAGAGATGTTATTACAAGAAGGGGGTTATTTTTAATAAGGCAAATTTAAAAGAATTATATCAATAGAAATGAGGCATATTAAAATTTAGACGACAAGCACAAATAATAAAATGTCTTTCCATATCAAGTAGCCACAATTTCAATTTTAAATAATAAACATTTGTATGCATAACAATGTAGACTAAATATACCAAAAATAGGGCCATAACACCATAGGATCATTGCCTAAAATGATAAGGAGGGAAATGCATACCTCGGGAAGAATACACACACTCTTTATGAGTATGGTTGTACATAAGTAATTCTAGATATTCTAGTCAAACATGTAGCATGTATAAATAGTGGCAAACTAGCATTTTAGTCAATTTCACATAAAATGACAATCATAGAAGGAGGGGTCCAAAAACCCATTAACAAGAGTAGTTCAACATTAATAGGAATTTTGTATGAATCCAAATAAGGGAATATAATTGTTCAAAAAATGAGTTTCAAGTAGAATTTATATTCAAGATATGCCTCATTAAAACAAATGTAGGTTTCAGTCAAACAATGCCCAAAATAAAATATAGGATGTACATACCTCAAACATCAAATTTATTTATCCATAAGTGCTCCTATGGTACAAGGATAGGTTTTCCAAAGCCAAAATTAAAAGTATAAGAATTTTTAGAGATATTAAGCATTTGTGTAATTGCTTAAACCCTAGAAAAGACCTTTTTGGGAAACCCCAAATTAGATCTGAAAACCACACCAAAAGGTCGGGCTAATTTTTTTTATTTCAAAAACATATATTTTAATATTTTTCTGATTAACCAATAATTAGTTATGATTTTATAAGATTAAATCAATTTCTAAATAATTATTACAACTAAATGATCAAATGACCGATATGGCCTAAAAATGGTTATCAACTAACCAGATGTGAGAAGACATATTTGTCACTAACTCAAAATGCAAGTTTATGAAGGCGATTTCAAATGTTTCAAAGACCAAAATACCTCCAAGGTGTAACTAGTGACTGACGAGACAGGATGGGGCAAGAGAGAACATTCATAGGGGGATTTATCCCTCTCCTGACCTTCATGCCATGGTCAGAAGCAACTCTGTTGGATCTCGCTGGACTATGATCAACTCTGAATTTGATTCCCCTCACACAAAATGGATTAGACCCTCAATCTCCTGGAATCCCAACAAATTTATAGAGCCTAAGCTCAGCCTAGGGGGTCATCAAAATGGGACAAGGTGCGTCATCGCCTCAAGTGGGAGGGTTGTAACAAGGAAGACGGGAAAGTGATGAATTCAACAAATCACACATTATTACCACTCCCAGTGACGCCAAAAAGCCAGTTAGAGCAAAAAATAGAAACATAAATCACATCGTAGAGGGGTCTGACCTCGTGAGGATCCAAAGCACAAATTCATGGTGGTAGGGTACAACCGCCAAAATGATAAATGCAATATTGATAAAAAATGGTCAAGACCCCCTTAAAGATATTCCAGGATCTTGGGATGGGATCGATAAGGTTTTCGAGGTCACAGACTCACTTGACTAGCTCACCGAAGACTGGGTAAAACAAGGGAGGTGATATCATTTGTCATTTAAGAGCTATGACTAAACCTAAGACTAAATGAAGGAACTAAGTTAAAGAGGAGGGGTTCATGACTGTTACCTTGTGGCTAATTGAACCGAGAAGCCATGAACTGTTGGGACAGTGAGGAGTTTGTTGGAGAAGACAAATCGATCTAACAAGGTAAGCCTGATGTAGTTTTTACCAATTGATAGAGGCAAACGGTGAAGGAGGACAATACGATGGTTTCTAGGCAGTTAGAATCTACTTAGATCTTAGTTCGATAGAGTATAGAGGTCACTGGAGGTGGTAGCATCATTGAAAGAAGGAAAGAGATTAGGCACTTCATATAGATGGCTCTACAATGGGTTATTTATGGTTGTATGGGCTCAGGAGGTTGAGACGGATTTAATGGAAAATAAATCATGCGGAATGATGAAGTGTGGAGGGAGAAATATGAGGAGGAATTAGTCGCTAGGGAATAAGATCTGTATGCGATCTCTCACGCAAGGTTGTCGGGTGTGGGAAACAAAGTCCAACACCCTATCTATCCGACCCGATAAAAGGTATGCATGACTCATGTGACAACTGCATAATCTGGAGCCTAGTTGAAATCATCAATTTATATGATTTGATATGATATAAATAAATTAAACCTATATCTTACCTTTTAGGCCATGATTAAGGGTGTATTTGATATCCGATTTGGACTAAACTTGGTAGGGTACCTAACCTGGGTATGTGGAATACGATTTTGAACTTGGATTTGCATTTTGAAATTATTTGTTTTGTATTTTTACCATTATACACTAATGAATTAATTAGGGTATTAGACTTACCCTCATGATCAAATAGGGTGAATACTTTTGAGTTATTTCCAATCTCACTCTAAGATCCTAGGCTCCTACTAGGGCATTCGATAATGATTGAGTCTATATTTTATTATAATTATTCACCAATTTTCCATAGTTCTATTATTATGATTGTTACATCCTAAGGTTTCATGTCCATGGGATACTGAAGAGTCAATTAGGGTTGAAATATCCCAACAAGGTTTGATATATTATAAAATAGGGAAATGTGGATACAAAAAGGCATCTAGTTGAAAAATGGCCAAGAAAAGAGAAGGAAGGAGATTGGATAACAACATAATCGAGTAGGGGCCTAGAAGAATGGAGGGTTAACCTATATTCCTAGGATCGAGTATGTTACACAACTAAATCCATTTGATACCATATTTTTGAAAGATAATGGATAATATTATATCTTTTATCATTGCATTCATCACTATTCTAGATGATCACCACTTCCTAAGATGAATCTGTCAAGATTTTTCTCTTCAAACGCTTCTGCATCAACCACAACAATAGAAAATTGTTTCCCATTCTCCATTCACACACTAATCCACTATTTTCCCCAACAAGGAGATGCACAAAGAAAAGAGTAATATCTACTTTATGGTATCCAATTATGAGGAAGATATCAATAAGATACAAGGATGTTGAAATTCCAAGGATCTAAGATTGACAATATGATTGGACAAGTGTTATTAAAAACCCCATAGTTTAGTTCTTCCTCCTCCTAAAAATCAAGGTAATAAAAATCTCTATTACTTCGTATCTAGCAACGAGGATACCACCAAAAAGATGCAAAGACAACGATAGACATGGCAATGGAACAAGTTTTCTTCAAGACCATGTGGTTGTTCTCAAGCCCCTCCTATTTGGTAATGGAATAGAAAGGTCTCATACATGGTATAAAATGAAGAGGAAGAACTCAAAAAGAAGTGAAGGCTTTAACAATCGAGGGTTTCCTCCTCAATGAGCTAATGGGATGAGTGTTCTTTGAAACACCACCATGATGTTCCTCCACCTCCAACTTCTACCACTCCTCCAACATGACATATATGTTTACAATTTCACCCCCTTCATGTGAAGGTCTACTAGATATGACACAGTTTATATAATGGTGTTGGGTCATTCAACTATGTTATTATCTTTATTTTATCGAATTCAAATAACCAAATCCACATGTTTATATTTTCTTGTAGTGTCCTTGATTTCTACAAGGATTTATCATTAGTTCAGTGATGGAATATGTTGTCCGTGTATGGATGGGTGATACATCATCGACTATGTAATCAATGTGCACATCCCTATCGAAAACAAAAGGCCTGTCAGACTAACAAATGGAGTGGTGAAGAAAATACACCTTCCACTAATCCTAGGTGTAGGTGCCCTAGGTTCTAGTTTGTTTTCACTCACATGCAGATATTTTTATACTAACATATACTAGTATTCATACTTGTTTTAGAGACCATTAGGTCTGGTTTATTATCTTTACGTGCCAATTTCTTACTCATTGTATTAGTATGCTTTAATTTCCCTTTTTGTGGTTACATGCTAGTTTATCCATCTATGCTATGTTAATTTCCATATGGTTGGGTTCCAAATTTCCTTTTATGATGTGACTATTTTACAAACTATGTTTTGTGCTACATTTTCTTTTAGGATGTGCTAATTGTCATGTTTTGGTGCCATTTTGTTATAATGTTATTATTTTCATGTATTGTTAGTTTGTTGTGCCAATGTTCATTTATTGTGGTACAAACTTTTTCATTAATGTAGTATGTTTTGTTTGTAGAAAAATGATCTTTCAACATGAATTACTATAACTAGTTAACTAGGCCTATGAATGGGAGGCATTTTTGCCCAAATGTTTCCAATAGACTGCTTTAAAGACTGCCCTTTTTATCACAGTGAGTGTGGTTATGTAAGCTATTTACTTAATTGTGAGACCCTAACCTTGCTTAAAGTATTTAACAATCTTAATTACCGTAACTGTATTCTTAGAAACCTAAAAAACCTTGTGATATTCTTTGGAATAATAAGACAAGTTTATGTTTCAAATTTGGTCCAATTTGGACACTGTTTTAGCAAGTTATGCAATTTTATGTACATTTTGGACCTTTATGCAATTTACACAATTTAGGAATTTTCTTTGCAATTTTTCACATTATTTATGTTCCTTAGAAGGTATCCTATCATTGTTGAGCTTATATATCCATGGGGTTCTCAATTGTACCTTGGTTTGGTGGTGACTTGCTTCAAGGGTGATTTAGGGTTTTACCCCCCATGGATGAGCTACCTTCAAAGGATAACAAATGATGGATCCACTAGTTCTGGCAACAACCAATGGTCATAAACCACATAAACCACTGGGGAACACCCACATGTCATCCTAAAGGCTCTAGGTCAATGGTTCCTGCTGATTTGGTTCACTTGATCCCATGGTTTACTTAAAAAGGATGATCAACCGATGGTCCAACTACCTTTTGACCTAAACCATAAATAAATGATGGGTACCTTCGACCAACAGGTGATGTCTGGCCTAGGAAACCATCAAATGATGGCTTAGAAGTCCTCAATAGCTGGTGTAGCTGGTGGACTTGCTGCTTGCTCATCCATGGAAGCTTTATGCCATGGACACATGGAGAGATGCTTGTACAACTCGTGCTTGCTCCCATCCTTATCCGTGGGCTATATCTACCTCTTCCTTGCCCAAGTATGAACCCTTTTCTTTCATTCTCTTCCCTCTAACCTAGAGAATCAAACTTTCTCTATTTGTCTATAGAAATAGGTGGTCCAAGGTAGAAGACGACCCTCCTTTTGAGAAGAAAGTCTCCTAGAGCTCCATATAGCCCTACCTAGGGTTTCCAAGGTCATCTCCCAGGGTTTATGACCAAGGCAAGTTGTTTAATTCCTACATTCTCCATTTATCTTACTCTTCTTCTTCCTTAAACCTTCCTCTAGGTTAGAACTCTGCTGTTCCATGGTAAAAGTTGCTGTAGAGCTCAAGATCCTACCATTCTTACTTCTTCTATCTAGGGTTTGCTCCTTTTATGGAGAAAGGTGATGCTTGGCCAAGTTTAGAGCTTCTTCTTGGGTTTTCTAACTTCTTTCTCGAGTTTTCTTGCTGCTAAGAAGTTTTTTTTTTCTTTGTAGAGTGAGTTTTATAAACCTCTTAACTTTTATTGCTTACTACAAGCTTGCTTGCATAAGTTCTTGCTCTAAAATGAAGATATATGCTTGTAAGAGATAACCTTGCCTAGGGTTTTGATCTTTATGGTGCTTCTTGCTTAGTTTCCAGATTTAGATGGATCTGAAACTCTATACACAACTTGATTAAGGAAGAAGATGACTTGGATCAGGTTGTCTTGACAACTGATGGTGCTAAGAACCTAACAACCGATGGCTTATACCTAGGTTTTAAGGTTGATTTGCATGTTATACATCAACCGATGTAGTACCCTTGCAACAACCAATGGTGTTGTTATCTTGACAGCCGATGGTGGTGACCAAGGGTGTCAAACAATGGTGAAAATCAATGGTCACCCCTTAGGTCAGGTTTTGGCTTAATTAAAAGATTAATGATCAACCACTAAGTACGTCAATGAAGATTTCAACCAATGGTGACATCAATACAACACCTGATGGTTAAAGATGATAGTAGTGTTGACCCTATCAACCTATGGTGACATAATATGTCACACCTAATGGTGGATCAGGTCATCACAACCGATGGTGAGTCAATGATTTAAATGTAGCTTCAATCAAGCCCTAAACCCATTGTTTCTTGGTTCAATTGCTCTAGTGGTTAGTCCTATATTCCAACTGATGGTTTTGAAATATGATCCTGATGCAATGTCTAGGATATAACACTTCTTCATCTAATAGTTTTGAACAATGGACTTAATCCAATGGTTGGTATTGGATGCTTCAACATCCACTAGTTTGGATTGAAACCTATAGTATTACATGTGAGTTTGAATAATCTGAATTTGATGGTTTTCCTTATGTTATCAAATTAACGAGCTTGATGGTTGATATGATGGCTTGCTTAAAATGTACAACCAATGATGGGTTTTAACCCCACAATCTATGGTGCCCCTTAATATTATTAAATAAGGAGTGTCTAGGGTTGAATGGTGATTCTTTCTAGGTCACAACTCAATGATTTCATATGTGGCTTATTCAAGGTGTTTACTTATATAATAACCAATGGCCTTACCTTTTCAACATCAAATGGTTCTGGGTGATGTTGTGGTATGGTGATATGGGTTGAATGAGGTTTGAACTAATGGAGGTTTTCCCTTAATAAGGTAGTCTTACCTTTTCCCTCATATTAATAGAATGGATAATGACCATATTGTGTTGATATGTAACCCTAATGGGCTATATTTTGTTACACTTGATCCTAATGAACTCAGTTGATGGTGAATAACTATGATTAGCCTTACTTAGTGGAATAATAGAACAATGGTGTCTGTCTTATTTTTGTGGAACTCTAGTATACTATAACCTAATGGTTACACCTTGAGTTATGTGTGGATCCATACTTGAGAATGTTATGGAATGTGCCGATGATGCTATGGAGTCCAACTCTTCCATAGATATTGTATGGACTAATTTTGACTTAGCAGTGGTCAGTTGGATTTGGGTGGTATGACTCAAATCCTCAAGTCAGTAATAAAAAATATAATACAACTGAGTAGCATATCTGTTAGGGTTATACATGACGCTTCACATTGGTTGATAACCCTTGTTTCCTATCCTTACATAGATATGATGCATAGTACTATAAGAAATGATATATATGCTTATGCTGTAGATAGGTTTATGTTGTAACATCCTTATGTTGTCAGATATACTGAAAACGATAGTTAAGATTATGCTGCTAGCTAAGTTTAATACTTCTAGCAATGCCTTTGTAATTAGAATTGCTAAAATTGCTAATAATGCCAATATTGATGTTTGATGGCCATGTTATGCTACTAGACATATTCATGATGTTAGAGATGCTTATGTTATTAGATTGAGTGTGCTATTAGCAAGCATATGATGATAGTCAAATTAATAATGACGATTGTTGTTAGATGCAATCTTATGAAACCTGAGTAGATATCTGATAGAAGAAATGGACTTATCTGTTACCTATATACACATTGATAATCATACATGTTGCTAAGTTTATTTGCTTAACATTGTTTAGCATGGTTGAGCTGTTCAATCTACTCAATTGACTATTAAATACTCCAACTAATAAGTTATTTACTGTTTAATCTAATGTATTCAATATCTGTTGGAGAGAGTTATATCTCTCATTGGGATTGGGTCTCACCTCGTGGGTCACCACATCTTTTGTAGGTGATCGACAACAGCGGCAGTAGAACCATGTCATCAAGGAGAAACTAAGATGATGGACCCTAAAGATAGTTGTTGGTCGTCTAGTATGTCCTAGAGTCATCCTTGTACTCTCAATTCCAGGTGAAAAGTTTGTACACAATGTTTCAATCGAATAGAGCTTTCAATAGCATGGTGAAGCTTGTATATGTGGAATATGTGGATAGTGTTTCCTTGTAAAGTTTACGATGTATCTGAGTCTACAAAGTAGTTGGAAAGAAAATTGACCATTTTATGAAATAAAGCAAGTTGATGGAATTTTATGTGAAAGTTTCTGAGCAATTGAGAAATGTTGAAATCGGTTTTAATTTACCTTGTTTTCTGGGTTTGTGTTTAATTAATGAGTAATCGTATTTCGTGTTTTGAGTAATCTCATTTAGTGGAACGAGTTATAACATTAATATAGTCTCTCATCTTTGTTCTTTTTTAGTTTTCCAATCATTGGCTATTTATATGTTCTACTTAATCTAAAAGTTGCAATAGGCGGTAAATAATTCCTATATGCCACCACAAACACTATTTTGTGGTTTGCTTAGACTTCCCTTCAAGGAAGCTTGTCTTCCTTAACAATGTGAATTACATGACAAATGGGAGCATCGTAGACCAATTTATTAGGAGGTGGTGAAGTATATGAAGCCCTATCTAACCACAACTAGAGAAGTTGAATGGTGCACATGGTGACAAATATTTCTAGAAGTGCCTTTTCTAGGGACCAATATAGATGTGGGTTTTCTCCATGCTAATGTTGAAACATTAGACTAGTGAAAATAAGTTGAAAACATTTGTTCAATGTAATATAAAAAATATGTCTTTAGATGGCTAGCTTTTAGTAAGAGAAAGTTGATTATAATGTAATTCTAGATCATAAGAATGATTCCAAAATAGAGGTTTACTAATTTCATAGCAAACGTGATTATGGAAATGATCAACTATTTTGTTGCTTTACCTTACTTGTCCCTTTATTTCCCCTCATGTTCTAGAATTCAATAAACAAAGAGCCACTTTTGAATTAACATGTGCTATCCTTCAATTGTAACTAGTTATTTTACATAATCATTGTCATTTTTTATATACAACTATATCATTTCTATTTTAACATCAATCCAATATACAACACATTTGTCAGTTCTGCAGAAATAGTGATTCAACTTTACACAACAACTACCCCTCCGCTTAATTTAAGATATATTACCTTCATTCTATAGAAGTGTCAATGTTCCAATGATACATGTGCTAGTTTACATATATGATAGTAACATTGTTTAGATGCACATGTGTTAGCTCTTTGGTAGAAATGATCTAGATTTTCACAGAAGATATCCCTATATTAAACTTAGAATATGCCAGCCTCCATCATGCACAAGTGTCAGCATTCTAATTATACATGTTCCTACATTCTAATATGTCAGTGCATTATTTAGATATAAATGTGCCAATTCTAAAGAAACAATAATCAATATTTTCACAACAAGTTGCCCGATACAACTAGTGTAAAGACTCTCTCATCCTACTTTAGCACCATTATTGTACTTCAAATGTGACAACATTCATTATGTTGATGTGTCACTATTTCAATGAAATATGTGCTTGTATTGGATTTCATAGTCCAAACAATGACTTTTATAAGTATCTCGACACTATAGTAAGAGCCGATAACTAATACAGGAACATCTTCTTTGGAAAAAAAAAATCAATCAGCTAAAACTTCACACAACAATAGTCAGAGTCTGAGTCTTGCCTCAGTTGTAAAGGCAATTTACAAAAACTATCAATCCATTGCATGTGATAACCAAGACATATCACCTATGTGACTTGACTCACCTTTTTGTCACAATCATTTGCAACTTTTCTCTCTGAGACTAATAATTACAAACTTGATTTATCTACACATTATAATGAGAAGCATCTTCCAACATTGGATGAATTATTAAATCACTCCTTATTGAGATAGTGTCTTAAACTATCTAGAAAAGCTTCCTTGATGAACTGCACATCTACACTAAGCCTTGACATCACCATGATGAGTTTTAGGTATGCATTTACGATCATAAATCAGACCATATATGGTTTACCTAGATTGTATTTGCATTTATGGTCTAGCTGGACCATATACAATCCAACACTGGACCATAAGTATTGCTAAAATAAAAATATAGTATGTGTTGTAAACCATATATAGTCCAATTGGACCAAAAACCAACTGTATGACTTCGTGACTTTGAATAGGGTCCTATTCTTACCAAAAGACCCCAAAAATCATCCTAAGAATGAAGAGACATCAAGAGATGTCATTTTTCAAAAAAAACTATAGCCACAGACAGCCTAGGGCTTCCCCTACGGTTCACGCCTCCAAGATCCCCTTTCCAAGCAATCAGCTTCTTCCATGATTGCTTTCGGGTGAGAAAGGGGATTGGTTTCTTCTTCTCTCTTATGCAATCTCTTCATCAACAACATCATCTCCACTAGTGGATGTAGGATCTCACATTGGGAATTTATAGAATCACATCAACAACATCATCTCCACTAGTGGATGTAGGATCTCACATTGGGAATTTATAGAATCACTACAAATCATGTTTTGTGGTTGCTTGCTTGCTACACCATTGATTTTTGTTGTACATATTTGATTTGAATTGCTCGATCTCACACTTTCACATCTTCACAACAAGTTAGTTGGGACTTCTTGTTTGGTCTCCCATCACCACCATGCCTGGATAAGTGGTATTAGAGTGAGTTCTACCTCAAGATCTCTATAATGACATCAAAGTACACCATTTAGAAGTTTGACCGCTTGAAAAGCTTCTCTCTATGGCAAGTCAAGTGTGAATCTTGCCTCACGTAAGGAGTCCACAAATCTCTTAGAGAAGAAACCAAAATCCATGACCGATGATGGGTGAATAGAGATTGATCAAAAGACTTGTACAAGAATCTTTCTTTGCTTGTAGGATAAAGTCCTTAGTTAGGTCGACCATCTAAAGACCATCAAAGAAGTTTGGAACAAACTTGAATAACTCCACATGAAGAATTCCATCACCAACAAGCTTGCACTGAAGAAGCTCCTTTTGTTTCTTTATGAAGATGTGGTTCCTTGATGGCTCTTCTCAATGAGTTCAATGAAATCATCCATGACCTTGGGTAGATTGATGTGAAGATATAGGACAAGGTCTCTAGTAGTGTTGTTTCTCTGTACCCTTCCACCATACTACAAGAATCTATAAGATATGATGATATTTTGGGAGTCGAAGACTATCTCACTCCATGAAGTAAACATTTCCTTGATACAAACTAGAGAAGGATCTTATTTCATTAAAGTAGAAAGTGAAGCATTTGCCACTATATGAAGGAAGTTTCCACAAGACAAAGACTCTAAAAGTTCAAATCAAAAGAAGCACAAGTCAAAGTTACGTCAATCAAAGAGGTGAAGCTATTGCAAGAATATAGGTCATATCCAGGATTAATGTTATAAGTTGCAAAACAAGAAAAAGCATGAGAAATCAAATGATGTGGCAGATCATGAAAAATGTGTCTAATGGAGGTTTTAAAGACGACAACTACATTTTGCTTCATTAACATCCTACGACTACAAGAATGAATGGGTTCTTGATTCAACATGCACGTACCACATGATCTAGAGTAAGGATTATTTCCATACATATGAGTCACATTGTAGCGACCCCATCAAAGCGACATCCAAATCATTACTAATTATGCAGAATTACCATAAACATCAGATAAACAAAAAAAATCACAAAAATTTAAAACCATTTTGCAAGGAGATCCTCTACCGGAAAACTCCTACTGAAAGATCCAAATCTTATACATAACATGATTTACATTGTACAACACTATTTCATCTCATCTTGAGGAAAACATATAATAGTTGCTCTATCAACCCATGTACTGTAGCAACATAAAACCTCAAGGCCTACAAGCCAAGATCTCAGATTACTCATGAAACCATTACAAACTGGCTCCAATGACCTGAGAGTACAAATACGACACATATGACTTCTATCTACAAGACGCGACAAACAATACACTCAACTTATACTATTACTGCTGCCCTGTTGTTTATTGTCCTTCCTCTATAGAATGGTATCTACCTCCTCTTGCATGTCCACCTAAAAATTGTGGATTCCATGGGGTGAGACAATTGTCCGAACGAGAGATATAACTCTCTGCCAATAATATTATTATTACAAGAAATAATAAAGACTGAACAAAGGATATTTATACAACTAGCAGATATATTTACAGTGAAGAACATAATTATTGATAATAGATCTATAAGTCATCTATTTGCTTAAAAAGGAATACAAAGAACATGTATAACATCTATCTACTAAGATGTATAAAAGTAACAGGGCATCAACCAATAATTTCCGTATTCGATTCCTTAAACAAATACGATACACAGGTGATTACATGTGCACATTCACTCTTATTCCCAGAGGAGATGAGATATACCACTCATACTTCAACTGACCACTAGTAAGTCAAAATAGGTACCATACAAGGTCAATGGAAGAGTTGGCTGTCAAGATCTCACCTTGTCTCAGTCAGTACAAAACCACTAGATTTAGCATGTCATCTTGTGTCTGCTATAATTAGCTATGCTAGGGTATAGCGGTATTTCTGGTATAGAGTTACAGCCGTAGCAAGTACTCTCTTCGGGAGAAGACCACTAAGCTTTCCTGGATTATCAGGATGACCGTTGAGAAATCCTGGTTTAATTTCATCGGGAAGTCCACTGAGCATCCTTATTCAGTTGAGGAGTCCATTGCGCATCCTTATGTAATTATCACATATTAAAAAATATGCATTCCGAGTAGAACTCGTTTCACCATTCAACAATTGCTGACACTGAATGGATCTATGGTCTGGGAAACTATATGATAACATTTATCTTGCTTAATTAAATGCATTACTGTATCTTTTAGCATCAATCAAGTTACAAACAAGAATTATATTAAAAGCTACAAAGAAAAGCATAAATGTATTTATCAGATATTTTCATGTTCTCTAAAACACATAGTTCACTTAGAATCTCAATCTCTTATCATCATCATACTTGGGTATTCAAACCCTTAATTCATCACTGGGTATGGTCACCACTTAGCAAGAAACAATTACCTCTAGGTCATCAGACCAGGGTATTTATCCACATAGTTCACATAGCTCATTGAATATCTATTAACCTTTCACTAAGAAACAACTATTTGTCAAAACGTTAGATTATATAACCATTTATACTTGTTGTATAAATAATTATTATAGCTCACAAAGCCCATTTAAATAACTTATCACTTCTTATTAGGCAATGACAATTCACTTAGTTCACAAGGCCTATTAATTATCTTGTCATTTCTCACTAGGCGACAACTATTCACTTAGCTCACATAGCTTATGTAATAAGAGACATAAAACCTTCCCATTATTAGGGTTAGGATTTTACTTCATAGACGAATAGGTGTTTCAAATTCATATTATCAATCCAAACCCTAATTCATTGTTCCACACATCTGGGGGCATACATTGATATCATAAGTATTCAATCATACTTATTTATTCTCATCATTTAATCATTAAATTATTGTCAATGCAAAGGATGAGTTTCTCTCTCATCTTTACTAGGATATTGATTTCATCCTCTTGGCTTAACCCCTTTTCTCATGGTAGGTTAGCCTACACTTATCCCAATGCTTTAAATTTATTACATTTTAATGTAATAATTGACATGCCACACTTCATGTTTTACTTATCCAAGTATATTGGATTTGAGGTGCACCAAGGTGTATTAACCTTAAGGTGTTGGATATGATATTTGATATGCCTTGGTTCATCACTTCCCTCGTCACTTTTTAACTTACTTAAATTCATCATCTTATCTTGTACTAGGCTATTTCCCATCCTAATACTTTATGCATTAACTCATCACATTCGCCCTATAGGATATTGGTCATAAGTCACACAGTTGAATTACTCATCTATCATCAAGTGGTATGAACTCATCTTGGGTTAAGGCATTATTGATAGAGAGTTGAACATTATCAAATACTTTAGGTATTCCACCTAACCAAGTATTATACATATCACTACTTGGTATTACACTCATCACTTCCTAAGAGTGTTTTGGCTTCACCTTTACAAGGTGTATCGGGTTGGATCATGTATCTGAGTTAAACACATGTATTGGATTAGGTGTATATCAAGCTAGGTATCATCATATCTCCCATCACTTAATCATTAAGATATTTAATCTTATCAGTCATATGGTGTATCACCTTGTCCATGTATGGGTGTACCTCCTTACCTCTCTCAAGGGTATTTCCCACACCTTACTTTATTAAGTTTTAACTTAATCCTCCTCTTTAAGGTCTACTAGCTTATTATTATCAAGTTGAATTAAACTCATTGTGTCTGAATATGGCATTAATCATATTCATCACTTAGACAAGCCTAATGAATTAGAGCATGTCTACCATATTGGGTAGCATGGTGGATAATGTTATCCTATCTTGCTTGAAAATGCATATATTATCATAACAAGTATCCATATTAATCATGTGGTGAAACTACATCATCATATCGGGTTTAGGGCATATCCCTTTAACACCATATTGTGTAGTCATAATGGGTTAGCTATTACTTTAACTTTTATCATCTTTAATCAACCTCATATCATGTATAGGTTAGACTTTTATTCTCATATCAGGTATAGAGTAATATTGGGTTTTCATATTGTGTATAAGAGTACACCATATCAGGCATGTCATTATGGATTTACCATACATCGTTTAAGATAATATTATATTAGTTCTTTACCTTAGGTGGTCATATCAATTTTCATTTTAAACTTCCATATCAATTTTCCATCATATCAGTTTTCCTCTTGGATTGCCATATCAAATTTCATCTTGGATTTACCATATCGTGTCCCCATATTGGATTTTCCATATCATGATACCATATTAAGTATCATATTGGTTTATCTATCTTAGGTATCATATCGAGTTACTCCTTTGAACATCATATCGGTTTATATGTATTGGACACCATATCGGTTTACCTCTCTTAGGCAAACCTCCTTTTTATCCTTAACCATTTCAATGGTTGTATTCATTCTCTATAGTTACATGACAGGCTAAATACTTATTACTTATCAAATCATCTTAACATAGTAAGATGTATCGAGTTTTCAAAAGAAAAGAGTTTCCTAACGTATCAGATTTCTATATCTTCATCTAGGGTTTACTCATATCATGCAAAGGTGTTTCTTTACCCTTGTATCGTGTACAAGGTGATTGATAGGAATCTTCCATATCGTTCATAGAACCTATTTTACAAAGTAGGACCTACCTACATATCGGGTAGACCCCTATATCGGGTTCCATATCAGTTTTCAAAGTCTTCAACCCATATCAGGTTTCAAGAGTCCTCAACCCATATCACGTTGTTAAATGATGATATCATCATCATCAACCTTAAGATCCTATATTATTATTCTAAAACATGGATAACTGTCGTAATTACTTATTGGAACTCATGAATATATCAATTGATCAAAGGAATCCAAATTTTGACAATAATCAACAAATTAAACAATATAGAATAAAAGATAATAATATCGTTGGGTTCAAGTTATATAGCCCGCCTCTCAAATAGATTCCAAGCTTCAAGATTCAGCTCCACATGTTCCAAGGTTGAAGATGAGCCTTCTCCAAGCTCCAAGACTTGAGCTCCTAGATTTTGCACGATATCTCCAATCCAAATGGACGATATAACCTTACTTGGTTGCTAAGACCTACTTTGGCCGATATCCCTTCTCCTTGGACGATATCAAGATTCACCACTCAACTCTTTTCCCTATGGATGAAACAAGAGACTATGCATGTTACAAGAGGGAAGGGTACTAACCAAAATTCGAAAATCTTACTAACAAGTGAAGGGCAAGGTATTTATACTTGAGGTTTATAGAAAAGAGTGTAATAGGTGTCATTATCTTAAGTTACTTCATGCCACCTAGCCATGCAAGGTCGACACATACACTTACATGCATGTAATTATTATCTTGCCATGCAAAAATAAAAGTCCAAGAATAATATAGAAGATAAGGGTCGACTCTTAAGTTATCTTCTAGTGCAAGTCTTCTTTCACTTACTATATTATAATATTCAACTCCATCTTTTCCAAGACAAGTTGCAAATGGATGCTTTATTTTTTCTTTGAAATGACTTTCCCATCATGGGCCAAACTAAGACTCACAAAAATGATAGGAGGCTCTCCTTATGGCTCTAAGGCTGATAGGGACTTCTATTCTAAGTGTACAACTTGATATAGCTCAAGTAAGGGCTTCCCATTTAATTCTTTCTTAGTCTTTTCATCACTAAGAGTACCATCCCTCAAAGATGATTTAATCATGGCACCCCTTCTTTCTCTTTCCTCTAAATGATACTATGGCATACAACTCATAAAAACTATATTAACTAATGCGGAAGCATATTATTAGCAGCGGAATTACTGAAAATCACTAAAAATTAAAACCATTTATCAAGAGATCCATTCACAGGAAAACTCTTTCATTCAGAACCAAAGTGAATCATTACATCCTGGTTCACTAGTACATCTCTTGTACTATTTCTTCTCGAGAAAATATAACATTCACTACTCTGTCTCAACTGTACACAGGTAGTATAAAAATCTCGAGGCATCAAGCCAAAATCCCAGATCGAATGATAAAAAACACTAACTCCTAGGACCCGAGAGTACAGAGATGACTCATAGGACTAACTATACAAAACTAGACAACCAATGTCTCCACCTGATGGATCACTGCTGTCCCTGTGGCTGCTGCTGCTGCTCTTCTCCTGCATAAGAGTTTCTGCCTTGTCGTCCGCGTCTACCTAAAAATATCGAATCACCCGGGGGTGAGACCATTATAAAAATTGCCCCAGTGGGAGATACAACTCTCCGCCAAAACATTATTATTGCAGTTTAATAGAAATAAACTGAATAGTGAGATAATATAAATCATAAGCAGATGAATCAACAGCTATGTAGATTAGAGCAACATTCTTATGCAAGTATTTCAGTTATACACTGATAAAGTAGCATGTCTCATATTAAATATGAATTAAAGGAACATAATTAACATTTATGTATCAAGGACATGCTAAGGAGTATAACATCAACCCATGGTTCTCACATTTCAATCTTATGCAAATACACTACATGGCTGATTATATTTTACAAACAGATTTAAGCTCTGAGGAGATGAGGTATACCACTCATACTCCAACCGACCATTTCTAGAATCGAAATCGGTACCATAATTAGGTCAATGGAAGAGTTGGATTCCCATGACCTCCCACATCTCGGTCAGTACGGGACCACAAGAAGGACTATGTCGACTGCTCAAAATAGCTTTCCAGGGTATACTGGAACTCCGTTATAGAGTTACAGAATTAACTGCACTCTCATCGGCAATCGAGAGCTTTAATGCTCAACTCCATCGACCCGACATAAAATATCATTGGGAGATTAATGATACATCTATCCCAACCATCGAGAGATTTATGTTACATCTATCCCGACACATGAAAGATTGAGAGGTTTAATGTTTACCCTCCCTCAATCTCTTCACAAGGATGTAAGGATATTTTCGCCCATTTACCCCCACATATTCAGAATATGTGAACTCCGGGAATTCTATAGGAAAACCTATTTCACCATCACCAACTTCTGACGATGATGGATCTATGGTCAGAGCACTACATGAATAGATTTCACTTGATTAATTAAGTACATTTTCATATTCATTTAGCATCAGGAAAGTTCTCAAACAAAACTTATTATGACAATGCTATAAAGAAACATGTACTATTTGCATCAAATACTCAACTGTCTTTAAAAGATATTGGGAACTCAATCCCTAATTTCAAAATTGGGAATTCTCATGCCTTCACAATTTCATCACCATAATGATATGGCCCTGGGTAATTAAACCCTTGATTCATCATTAAGCATTGTTACCACTTTTCCAGGTAACCATTACCTTCAGGTCAATTGACCAAGGCAAACATGATACTTGCTATTACAAGCATCACACATTGTACTTGAGGCCCATTAACTCTCTTGTTACCCCTTAGCAGACAACAAGGTATATTAGGACACTCAAGGCGCAATCACAATAGTGAATTAAACATCATAGCTCATACCTGGCCATGATCATCATTTCAACATACCTACATGGTTAGCACATATGATAACAGTGATATCAATTGCTTATCAGAACCATGTACAACAAATATGAATTCACTATTCATGGGTAACACCACTATTCCCTTACAAGGGTTAGGGTTTCCCATTTCATGTCATATGAGGATAATCATCCCATTATCACATCAAAGATATGGTTTATCACCATATTGCCCAAGATTAGGGTTTGTTAAGAATTACATAGAATTAACCTGAATTTGAGCTTCACAACACATTAACATCATGGTTTCTCATGAAACCATCCTTAGTTAGGGTTTCACATCAAATTCACCCTATAATAGGAACTATATTCAATAATCCACAACTAGGGTTTACTATTCATCCCAATTAGGGTTTCATGTCCCATTACCCATAATTAGGGTTTACTATTCATCCCAATTAGGGTTTTGCATTACATTACCCTAAATTAGACTCACATATATCATCACCCTGGATTAGGGTTACAACCATACCCTGGATTAGGGTTACATCCATACCCTGGATTAGGGTTTCAACTATAATTTCCCTGAATTAGGGTTAAGGTTCAACATTCTTGTCAATTAGGGTTTATGTTCATGATTAGGGTTTCATGATCTATTTACTTAAGGATCATACCCTTAATCACCACATGAATCATACTCATGTAAGAATTCCATATTATCACCCCCTCAACTTAATTAGGTTACATCAACCCCTTTAGTCAAGTACGTACAACTATGATTGACATAGTGTACCGAATCATTGTTTTTATAAGCAATTAGGGTTCATCCCTTAATTGGCACTAATCACTTAGGTACTATAAGGGTTTCAACCTTTGTACCTTCATTGATTACTATTACTAAGATAATTGGCACTAATCACTTAGGTACTATAAGGGTTTCAACCTTTGTACCTTCATTGATTACTATTACTAAGAATCATTGGATCATTGGAACAATCATTACCTTCAATATCCAAGTGATTGAACCACATTGAACTCCATTCGGTTTTGAAGGTTTCACCACCAAACGGTTTTGAAACCGTTTGCCACCAAATGGTCTCAAGACCGTTTGCCCCCAAACGGTTTCAAGACCGTTTGGTCTCAAATGGTCTCAAGACCGTTTGGACCAAATCAATCCCAAAACCACAAGGTCTCACTAGGTCATTCATCAATCTAATCGATTTCCAATTGCATCATTGAATTGACTATTGGTTATTCAATTGAAGGAGTTATCAATAAATACCATTAGATCATCATACATGGCTCAAGGATTAACCACTAACCCACCAAATGGTTTTGAAACTGTTTGGTCCCAAATGGTTTCAAGACCATTTGGGCTCAAACGGTCTCAAGACCGTTTGACCCAAGTTGCCTTGAAATCATTAGGACCAATCAAGGTTTCTTCAATCAACTTGATTAGGGTTTCCAATTGAAGGAATGCAAACGCATTGAGCCAATCCATTGGATCCATTGGATCATCATCCAACATGTAATTAAGTTCAGACCTCAAATGGTCAACTAAACCAAATGGTCAACCCCTTCATTCGGCTTTGAGTCCAAAACACCAAACAGTTTGCAAACATTTTGGTCTCAAACGGTTTGGTGAAACCGTTTGGACCAAAGGTACAAGATCGTTTGCTCATGTTCTTGGTTGAGGTGTGTGCTTATGAACATGTTATTATCTTCAACCTTTAGGCTTATGAAAGCTACTGCCATTTCCATGGAAACTCCATTAATCAAGCAAGGCTATTGCAATAATAACAATTAAATCAATTGTATGGAGAAATCGAATTCAATGACAAAGATTAAGGGTTTAAGTTATATAACCCACCTTCAAATATGATCCCAAGCTCCAAGCTTCACGAAACCAATGGTGTTTGAAGATCTAGAAACCTCCCAAGGTCATTTCTCAAGCTTTTGGAGTGAAAGGATCGACTAGGGTTGAAGATGGAGTGAAGAAAAGAAGGAATCATGCATTGTTTTATGGATTTTCACCATGAAATCAATAAGAACGAAGGTCAAAGACTTACCAACAGGTTTGGGGCGTCCTTCCTGCTGTTCTTATCTCTATTGGTTGATTTTGCAAGCAAGGAGAAGAAAGGAATCCGAAAAGACCCTTAGGTGGGTTGGAAAAGGCTCTTTTATAAGAAAAATCAACGAGAGAGAAATTGTTTTATAAAAATGATTTAGTTCCAAAATTGTTGCCACCTATTCCTCCTTGGTTTATTACATGCAAAGGAAACTCAATACCACCGAGATCCCTTCCATTATCCATGGATTAAGGGAAAAGAAATTAAGCACCTTAATCCCTTATAATATTAATATATATTTTTGAGTGGGAATTCTTTTCCTTATAATAAGGTGAGTGGAATTTTACCTCCTTAGGATATTTTATGGTCCTTGTAAAGCTCAAGGACATCCGCTCATATCTGAATTCCACCATTTTAATTTTGGTTGAAGGCCCTTCAATTATTTTATTTATTTTTGCATTAATGTTTCCATTATGCTTATATCTTGATTATTTTAATATCAAGATTCTCTCTCCTTCAACTTAAATCAAATGAGGCGCCCCTCTCATTTTCTTTGCTCCACATGATGCCAAGAAACATTAGGGGCCTTATTGAAGTGGTAATTTACATATTTCACCCTAGGTTTTGGGTAAATTGCACATTACACCAAAACTAGGTTTTCATGCACAAACATTGCTTTATCAGCTCTTTCTTGGAATTCAGGCTATCACAAGCCCTACCTATACATCATGTTCACTCTCATGATGATTTAACACATGAGGAACATATTATCATGCATAATTTGCAAATAGACCCCTCAACTTGGGTAATTTGCACTTTAGTCCAAAATAGGCAAAATATTGATTTCAACAATATTCGAAAAGGACTAAAATTGTAATATAAGTTCCTCTTGAGACTTAATTACTTTTCAAAAGATAAGAGCATGCATATAATCACTTTTATTAAGAAAAACACCTAGTGTTAATTCATAACCCAAGTCAGGGATGTTACAAGTTTATCCACCCCTTACAATGATTTCGTCCCCGAAAACATCAACAAAACATTAAGAGAAAAAAGTAGGATATTTCCTCCTCATCTCATCCTCTAGTTCCCACGTAGCTTCTTCAATGCCATGGTGATTCCAGAGAACTTTTACAAGACTAATGTCTTTCTTTTTCAACTTCTTGATTCTTCTGTCAAGAATCAACACTGGCCCTTCCACATAAGATATGTCATCATTTAGTTCTACCTCCACAGGTTTTAGAACTAACTCAGTGTCAGGATGACAATTACTCAACATAGAGATATGAAACACTGGGTGCAATCTATGCAACTTAGGTGGTAACTACAGCTTATAGGCTACCTTTCCCATCCTTTCAATGATCGGATAGGGACCCATAAATCTAGGAGCTAACTTCCCTTTCTTTCCAAATCTCAGGATACCTTTCCAAGGTGAAACCTTAAGGTATACCCTATCTCCGACTTGGAATTCTAAGGGTCTACGATGCTTGTCAGCATATGATTTCTGTCTATCCTGGGCTATTTTCAAGTGTTGTTGTATGATCTTTATCTTCTCAGTTGTTTGTTGAACCAGCTCAGGACCCAAAAGTTGGCATTCACCAGTTTCATACCAACATAGGGGAGATCTACAATGCCTACCATACAAAGCCTCATATGGTTCCATCTCAATATTGTGCTGATAGCTGTTATTATAAGCAAACTCTATAAAGCTCAGATGTAGATCCCAATTCCCAACAAACTGAAGGACACATGCCCTAAGCAAGTCCTCCAAGGTTTGTATCGTACTCTCAGACTGTCCATCTGTCTAAGGATGAAAGGCTGTACTAAACCTTAGTTGAGTGCCCAAAGATTTATGAAGTCATTCCCAAAAATGACTCGTAAACTGAGGACCTCTATTAGAAACTATGCTAACTGGGACCCCGTACAGCCGTACTATCTCATCTACATATAACTGTGCCAGCTTCTCAGCTGTATAGGTTGTTTTGACAGGTAAGAAATGTGATGTCTTTGTCAATCTATCAACTATCACCCAAATGGAAGCATGACTTTTGGCTGTTCTAGACAAACCAACCACAAAGTCCATAGTTACATGATCCCACTTCCACTGTGGTATAGGCAGAGGTTACATTGTTCCTACAAGATTCTGATGTACAGCTTTAACCTGCTGACACACCGAACACCGCATAACAAACTCAGCAACATCCTTCTTCAAGCCAGGCCACCAATACATATCTTTGAAATTATGATACATCTTGGTGCTCCCTGGATGCATAGCATACATTGAAGAATGAGCTTCTTCCAGAACTAAATTTCTTAAGTTGTCAACATCAGGTACTACCATCCTACCATGGTAACAGGCTACTTGATCATCAGAATCATGGAAACCATCCCGTTTCTCACTGCCATATTCTGACCTAATATGCTGAATCATAGAATCAGTCTGATGTGGTTCTTTAATATGGTGTCTCAGAGTTGGTTTTATGTGCATCTCAGCTAACAACCCAGCTAACAATGACACTTTAAGCTGTACATTGTCTTGCCTTAAGGAGATAAACATATCTCTCTTAGAGCACACTAAGGAGTTTAGATGTGCTTTATCTAGGGTTGGTGTTGCTAATTTTCTACTTAGTGCATCAGCAACCACATTGGCTTTCCCTGCATGATAATCAATTGTACAATCATAGTCCTTGATTAACTCCATCCTGTGGCATTGCCTCATATTTAGCTCATGTTGAGAAAAGATATACTTTAGGTTTTTATGGTCTGTGAAAATCTGAAATGTTTCTCCATAGAGATAATGTTTCCAGATCTTCAGGGCATGGACCACATCAGCTAACTCCAGATCATGTGTCGGATAATTCTCCTCGTGTTTCTTAATTGAGAAGAAAAAGAGATCACTTGCTTATCTTGCATCAACACACATCCTAAGCCATTCTTAGATGCATCACAAAAGACTATGTACCCCTTTCCTTGCTCAGGTAGAACCAACACAGGTGCACTTGTTAACCTTTCCTTCAACAACTGGAAATATTGTTGACACTTGTCATTCCAGACAAAAGGAATCTCCTTCCTGGTCAACTTGGTCAGGGGTAAGGCTATCGAACTGAAGTTCTTAATGAACCTCCTATAATAGCCTGCCAGTCCTAGGAAACTTCTTATCACTGTCCGTGTCTTCGGCTGTTCCCATTAAAGGACAGATTCTACTTTCTTAGGATCAACACGAATACCTGAGGCAGATATTACGTGTCCAAGAAAAGAAACTTTTGGTAACCAGAACTCACATTTGCTAAACTTAGCATACAACTTATGCTCTCTTAGCAAAGTCAAAGCTTGGCGAAGATGCTATTCATGTTGTTGAGCATCTCTACTATAGATCAGGATGTCATCTATGAAGACGACAACACACATATCAAGAAAATATCGAAAGATTCTATTCATGAGTTCCATAAATGCAGCTGGTGCATTAGTTAGTCCAAATGACATAACTGTGAACTCATAGTGACCATACCTTGTCCTAAAGGCAGACTTAGGTATGTCACCCTCCTTGATATGCAACTGATGGTATCCCGACCTCAGATCTATCTTAGAAAAGACAATCACACCACACAACTGGTCAAACAAGTCATCAATCCTTGGTAGAGGATACTTGTTCTTTATAGTTACTTTATTTAACTGTCTATAGTCGATGCATAATCACATAGACCCATCCTTTTTCTTAACAAAAAGGACTGGAGCACCCCAAGGTGAAGTACTCGATCGGATAAAACCCTTCTCAAGCAACTCTTACAGTTGTTTCTTGAGCTCTGCCATTTTAGCAGGCGCCATCCTATACGACGTTTGTGCTATTGGTTGCGTGCCCGAGATTTGATTTATTTCAAAATCAATCTCTTGGGGCAGCAGAACACCTGGAAGTTCTTCAGGAAATACATCTTCAAATTCTCTGACTACCGGAACTTCAAAACGATGAGGACTCTCTATTGTGGTATCAACCACATGGGCTAAGAATGCAAGGCATCCTTGTCTCATCAACCTCTCAGCAACCATAGCTGACACAAGACATGTTGGAAGAATCTTTCTATTTCCCTGAAAGATCCATGTGTCACCATTATCTGTGAACACAACTTTCTTGGAACTGCAATCCAAGACGACCTTATACTTCTCTAAGGTGTCCATCCCAAGGATTATATCAAAACCCTGCATCTCAAGTGGTATAATATTCACTTGAATGCGGTGATCAAAAAAGAAAATATTGCAGGGAGAACACAATTCCCGCAACATTGCAGATCCCATCAAAGGTGTCTCTAAAAACAAGCTATCTTCTCTACGACTGATAATCATATTGCAGTCATCAATCACTTCTCGAGTGATAACAGAGTGTGTAGCACCCAGATCAATTAACACAGATACGAAGAAGGATGAAGACATATCAGAATAAAGCAGTTCCATCTGACCTATCACAACTCGAGGGTTTACTACTGCTTCGAGCTGATTCATGGCATAGAATCTAGCCGTTGGTTTCTGTTGACCCTGTGCTCAATTATTGGATGTCGAAGAACCGACTTGGGATGCTTGTCCACGTCCTCTAGCACCACTGCCAGGTTGTTGCCTCTGAGAGCCCTTCTGACTCTGCCTCAGTTGCTGGGTCACATTCGTGACTTTCTCAGGACAGTCCCTCACCACATGGCCTTCTCTCCCGCATCTATAACATCTTACATTCCCCCTCGGTGGTCTGGGTGGTCCTATTACTGACATTGAGGCTGAGCTGTGAGCTCCCTTCAGTGGTAAACTACGGTCTCTACCCTTACTTGACGTCTACTGCATCTGGGTATTGAACCTTGGTGGTTGTGTAGGCACAAAATACCTTGGTTTCTTGAAACTTCCAACCCTCTATCCTTGAAACTGTGGGTATCCCTTCTTACCCTTGGTCTGTCGCTTCTCAACTACATACCTCTCTATGCGTCTTACAAACTCCACGAAAGTGGCAAACCTCTCCCGGTTCTCCAAAGCAGAGACCAGAGTGGTTAATTTAGTGTTCAACCCCTTCTCAAACTGCTAAATTCTATCCTCATCATTAGATGCCATGTGCGGAAAGAACCGCAACAACTCCATGAACCTAGCCTCATACTCGCTAATGTTCATTGGTCCTTGTTTAATCCTCTCAAACTGGGAGATCTTCTCATCTAGATACGTCTTGGGAAAGTATCTAGAGATGAATTCACACCTGAATTCATCCTATCCAATCACAACTCTAGGTCTTTTGCCTTCCTAGATGATCCACCGGTGGCCAACACTCCCTTTTAAGAGATATACAACATTCCTGACCCTCTCATCATTAGGAATCATGAGGATTCTAAAGGCTTTCTCCAACTCAGTCAACCATAGATCAGCATCTCCTGGATCGGCTGTACCAGCATACTCTAAGGCTCCTACCCTCTTAAGCCTTTCAAAGGTCTATCCGACACCATGTCTTTCACCATGAGCTGGCGCCCTGGGTGCAGGTAATGGCATTCTATCCATCATATGGGTCATAGCTGCCATAAATTGCCCGAACATAGCCTGGAAGGCTGGGTTCCCCATATCAGCTAGGTTGAACTGGGGCTGTTTAGGTACAGGTTCCTCCCTGTCCTGGTCTCTTGCACCTCCTCTCAGTGTAGCAACACTGCTCTCAGTAGTGTGTTCATCGTGTGATCCAGTCATCTTTAGTTCTTCTTCTCCTCCTATATGAGCAGAAGGCACGATCAGATAACTAGAAGACACTAGAATAGACTCAACAACCTTAATCCTATGTCTATGTAGACTTAGTGAACCTAGAGCTCTGATACCACTTAATTTGTGGCATACAACTCATAAAAACTAGATTAACTAATGCAGAAGCATATTATTAGCAGCAAAATTACTAAAAATCACTAAAAATTAAAACCATTTATCAAGAGATCCATTCACAGGAAAACTCTTTCATTCAGAACCAAAGTGAATCATTACATCCTGGTTCACTAGTACATCTCTTATACTTTTTCTTCTCGAGAAAAAATAACATTCACTACTCTGTCTCAACTGTATATAGGCAGTATAAAAATCTCGAGACATCAAGCCAAAATCTCAGATTGAATTATCAAAAACACTAACTCCTAGGACCTGAGAGTACAAAGATGACTCATAGGACTAACTATACAAAACCAGACAACCAATGTCTCCACCTGATGGATCACTGCTGTCCCTATGGCTGCTGCTGCTGCTCTTCTCCTACAGAAGAGTTTCTGCCTTGTCGTCTGCGTCTACCTAAAACCTTGAATCCCACAAGGGTGAGACAATTATAAAAATTTCCCCAGCGGGAGATATAACTCTCTGCCAAAACATTATCATTGCAGTTTAATAGAAATAAACTAAGCAATGAGATAATATAAATCAAAAGCAGATGAATCAACATCTATGCGGATTAGAGCAACATTCTTATGCAAGTATTTCAGTTATAAACTGATAAAGTAGCATGTCTCATATTTAGTATGAATTAAAGGAACATAAGTAACATTTATGTATCAAGGACATGCTAAGCAGTATAACATCGACCAGTGGTTCTCGCATTTCAATCTTATGCAAATACGCTACACAGCTGATTATATTTTACAAACAGATTTAAGCTCTAAGGAGATGAGGTATACCACTCATACTCCAACCGACCATTTCTAGAATCGAAATCGGTACCATAATTAGGTCAATGTAAGAGCTAGATTCCCATGACCTCCCACATCCCGGTCAGTACGGGACCACAAGCAGGACTATGTCGACTACTCAAAATAGCTTTCCAGGGTACATACTGGAACTTCTCTATAGAGTTACAACATCAACTGCACTCTCATCGGAAATCGAGAGCTTTAATGCTTATCTCCATTGACTCGACATAAAATATCATTGGGAGATTAATGATACATCTATCCCAACCATCGGGAGATTTATGTTACATCTATTATGACACATGAAGGATTGAGAGGTTTAATGTTTACCCTCCTTCAATCTCTTCACAAGGACGTAAGGATATTTTCTCCCATTTACCCCCACATATTCAGAATATGTGAACTCCATGAATTCTATAGGAAAACCTATTTAACCATCGCCAACTTCTGACGATGATGGATCTATGGTCAGAGCACTACATGAATAGATTTCACTTGATTAATTAAGTACATTTTCATATTCATTTAGCATCAGGCAAGTTCTCAAACAAAACTTATTATGACAATGCTATAAAGAAACATGTACTATTTTCATCAAATACTCAACTGTCTTTAAAAGATATTGGGAACTCAGTGCCTTATTTCAAAACTGGGAATTCTCATCCCTTCACAATTTCATTACCATAATCATATGGCCCTGGGTAATTAAACCCTTGATTCATCATTAAGCATTGTTACCACTTTTCCAGGTAACCATCACCTTCAGGTCAATTGACCAAGGCAAACATGATACTTGCTATTACAAGAATCACACATGGTACTTGAGGCCCATTAACTCTCTTGTTACCTCTTACCAGGCAACAAGGTATATTACGACACTCAAGGCACAATCACAATAGTGAATTAAACATCATAGCTCATACCTGACCATGATCATCATTTCAACATACCTGCATGGTTAGCACAGATGATAACAGTGATATCAATTACTTATCAAAACCATGTAAAACAAATATGAATTCACTATTCATGGGTAACACCACTATTCCCTTACCAGGGTTAGGGTTTCCCATTTCATCTCATATGAGAATAATCATCCCATTATCACATCAAAGATATGGTTTATCACCATATTGCCCAAGATTAGGGTTTGTTAAGCATTACATAGAATTACCCTAGATTTGAGATTCACAACACATTAAACATAAGGGTTTCTCATGAAACCATCCTTAGTTAGGGTTTCACATCAAATTCACCCTATGATAGGAACTATATTCAATAATCCACAACTAGGGTTTACTATTCATCCCAATTAGGGTTTCGTGTCCCATTACCCATAATTAGGGTTTACTATTCATCCCAATTAGGGTTTTGCATTACATTACCCTAAATTAGACTCACATATATCATCACCCTGTAGGGTTACAACCATACCCTGGATTAGGGTTACATCCATACCCTGGATTAGGGTTTCAACTATAATTGCCCTGAATTTGGGTTAAGGTTCAACATTCTTGTCAATTAGGGTTTATGTTCATGATTAGGGTTTCATGATCTCTTTACTTAAGGATCATACCCTTAATCACCACATGAATCATACTCATGTAAGAATTCCATATTATCACCCTCTCAACATAATTAGGTTACATCAACCCCTTTAGTCAAGTACGTACAACTATGATTGGCATAGTGTACCAAATCATTGTTTTTATAAGCAATTAGGGTTCATCCATTAATTGGAACTAATGACTTAGGTACTATTAGGGTTTAATCCTTTGTACCTTCATTGATTACTATTACTAAGAATCATTGGATCATTGGAACAATCATTACCTTCAATATCCAAGTGATTGAACCACATTGAACTCCATTCGGTTTTGAAGGTTTCACCACCAAACGGTTTTGAAACCGTTTTCCCCCAAATGGTTTCAAGACCATTTGGTCTCGAATGGTCTCAAGACCGTTTGGGCCAAATCAGTCCCAAAACTGCAAGGGCTCACTAGGTCATTCATCAATCCAATCGATTTCCAATTGCATCATTGAATTGACTATTGGTTATTCAATTGAAGGAGTTATCAATAAATACCATTAGATCATCATCTATGGGTAAAGTATCAACCACTAACCCACCAAACGGTTTTGAAACCGTTTGGTCCCAAATGGTTTCAAGACCGTTTGGGATCAAACGGTCTCAAGACCATTTGACCCAAGTTGTCTTGAAAATGTTAGGACCAATCAAGGTTTCTTCAATCAACTTGATTAGGGTTTCCAATTGAAGGAATGCACACAAATTGAGCCAATCAATTGGATCCATTGGATCATAATCCAACATGTAATTAAGTTCAGACCTCAAATGGTCAACTAAACCAAACAGTCAACCCCTTCATTCGGTTTTGAGTCCAAAACACCAAACGGTTTGCAAACCGTTTGGTCTCAAATGGTTTGGTGAAACCGTTTGGACCAAAGGTCCAAGACCGTTTGCTAATGTTCTTGGATGAGGTGTGTGCTTATGAGAAGGTTATTATCTTCAACCCATAGACTTACGAAAGCTACTGCCATTTCCATGGCAACTCCATTAATCAAGCAAGGCTATTGCAATAATAACAATTAAATCAATTGTATGGAGAAATTGAATTCAATGACAAAGATTAAGGGTTTAAGTTGTATAACCCGCTTGCAAATCTGATCCCAAGCTCCAAGCTTCATGGATACAATGGTGGTTGAATCTCTAGCAACCTCCCAAGGTCATTTCTCAAGCTTTTGGAGTGAAAGGATCGACTCGGGTTGAAGATGGAGTGAAGAAATGAAGGAATCATACATATTGTTTTATGATTTTCACCATGAAATCAATAAGAACGAAGGTCAAAGACTTACCAACAGGTTGGGGGCGTCCTTCCTGCTGTTCTTAGCTCTCTTGGTTGATTTTTCAAGCAAGGAGAAGAAAGGAATCTGAAAAGATCCTTAGGTGGGTTGGAAAAGGCTCTTTTATAAGAAAAATCAATGAGAGAGAAATTGTTTTATAAAAATCATTTAGTTCCAAAATTGTTGCCACCAATTCATCCTTGGTTTCTTACATGCAAAGGAAACTCAATACCACCGAGCTCCCTTCCATTATCCATGGATTAAGGGAAAAGAAATTAAGCACCTTAATCCCTTATAATATTAATATATATTTTTGAGTGGGAATTCTTTTCCTTATAATAAGGTGAGTGGAATTTCACCTCCTTAGGATATTTTGTGGTCCTTGTAAATCTCAAGGACGTCCACACATATCTTAATTACACCATTTTAATTTTTTTTGAAGGCCCTTCAATTATTTTATTTATTTTTGCATTAATGTTTCCATTATGCTTATATCTTGATTATTTTAATATCAAGATTCTCTCTCCTTCAACTTAAATCAAATGAGGCGCCCCTCTCATTTTATTTGCTCCAAATGATGACAAGAAATAATAGAGACCTTATTGAAGTGGTAATTTACATATTGCACCCTAGGTTTTGGGTAAATTGCACATTACACCAAAACTAGGTTTTCATGCACAAACATTGCTTTATCAGCTCTTTCTTGGAATTCAGGCTATCACAAGCCATACCTCTGAATCATGTTCACTCTCATGATGATTTAACACATGAGGAACATATTATCATGAAAAATTTGCAAATAGACCCCTCAACTTAGGTAATTTGCACTTTAGTCCAAAACATGAAAATATTGATTTCAATAATATTCGAAAAGGACTAAAATTGTAATATTCATTTCCTCTTGAGCCTTAATTACTTTTCAAAATATAAGAGCATGCATATAATCACTTTTATTAAGCAAAACACCTAGGGTTAATTCATAACCCAGGTCAGGGATGTTACAGATACATAGTGGGAGTAGGGACACACTAGAAGTGGTAACTTACATATCAACCCTCCTTTTTAGATAATTTCCAATTTGATACACAAAGCACTTAAAATTATTCAAACAAGTTATCACTTAGAATTTAGGATTTCCACAAGCCACCACTTAGCATCATTCTCTCTCTTTCATGATATTAAAACACTTAGAATACATTCAACATTTGACATTTTGCAATGTAACCCCTCGTCTTGGGTAAATTACACATTTCACTTAGACTATCAATTAATGCACAAATAGTTTGCAATTAAGCACAGACTTGAAAAATAAACTTCATAAGAAGCCTTAATTTCTTTTCAAAAGATTAGAATCATTTTTAAGTAACTTACTTAAGCCAAACTCCTAAGGTTAATCCATAACCCAGGTCAGGGGTGTTACAATTATAAACCCCTAACAAGGATTTTGTCCCCAAAATCCCAGATGAAGGAAGACAATTGTTTTTCATGCATCATATCATCAAGTCTCCACATAAAATCTTGATGTTATGGAGATGCCATAGAACTTTGACCAGCACAAAAGTCCTTTAATTAAAGATCATCATAAGATCTATCACATGTGATACATACTCAGCAGTCCTATTCATTACTGACTATGGAGTCAACTCTGTGTCAGATAACACTTTCTAAGTTAGAGAAGTACTATTCATACTTTGATTAATTCAAGTGTCAAACCTCATTGACTCACATCTTTTATGTGATAAGATTCTTAAATTCTAGGGAGCCTTTCATACTCTTCACTTAGCTTAGCATTTCACTTTCAAGGAAGGATCAAGATTACATTCTTTTACCCACTTGGGACTACAAGTCTTATCATACATCCTTAATACCACTCCAATCTGTTGACACAACACAACTTTCTTATAACTTGTATCAACTATCTTCCTAATTGTACATTCTCTTGTCATAAGGAAATGTCACTTATTAAAGAAGAACTTATCTCAAAGGTATTTGTAGAGGTTAGGAATAATTTTCCTCAATAGATCTAGATAGGTATACTCTAAGGAATTGTTTTTATCTTGATAAGCTTCCTCTCAAAATGATTCTACAATTTTTCCTTCAATTAATACATCCTTATCAATTCTTATGTTTATGAAAAGCATAAACCCCTAACATATGATCACCATACTAGAGTTATCTCAAGGTTGGCTCTTCTAGATCACTAAAAATTATTCATCTTATCGGGAGTCATATCCTCACTTTCCCATGCTACCCAACGCATCTTTAGATACCAGAATCCCTTACCTTGGTATCCTTCATATGTGTCGAAAAAACTCCCTATCCTCATCATTTCCATTTCTCTATTGTTAATGCCAAAGTCAAACATACAAAAGGATATCTCTTTTTCATCTTGGGACATAATATATTACACATATCTTTATCTTGGAATCAAAGTCCTAGACAAACTGATACTTTTCTAAGTATTCATCAATTGAACACTTCTAACTCATGCACATCAAGTGTCATAAGACTCACTTGATTTCCATGTCCCTGAAAGGAAAGAACATAAAGGAACATATTCCTTTTATCACCCCATCATTACCCATGGCAGTTCATCAAAGAGGAGACATGTATTTAGTTGGGTAAGTTCACTTAGAAACCCCTATTTAATTGGGTAAGTCCACCTAGCAATCCCTATTTAGTTGGGAAAGTCCACTTAGCAATCCCTATTTAGTTGGGAAAGTCCACTTAGCAATCCCTATTTAGTTGGGAAAGTCCACTTAGCAATCCCTATTTAGTTGGAAAAGTCCACTTAGCAATCCCTATTTAGTTGGGAAAGTCCACTTAGGAATCCCTATTTAGTTGGGGAATTTCACTTAGCAATCCCTATTTTGTTGGGGAAGTCCACTTAGCAATCCCTATTTAGTTGGGGAAGTCCACTTAGCAATCCCTATTTAGTTGGGCAAGTCCACTTAGAAATCCTTATTTAGTTGGGGAAGTCTAGTTAGCAATCCCTATTTAGTTGGGGAAGTCCACTTAGTAATCCCCATTTAATTGGGAAAGTCCACTTAGCAATCCCTATTTAGTTGGGAAAGTTCACTTAGCAATCCCTATTTAGTTGGGAAAGTTCGCTTAGCAATCCCTATTTAGTTGGGGAAGTCCACTTAGCAACCCCTCATATCATCATTCCTTTCTTTTTTATTGTCTAACATGTTTATGAACATTCTATAATTTTATCATATTTCCAGTCTCGTTAGGCTCACTAGATTGTCTCAAAATGACTACTTGATCAAAGTAATCAGAAAGATAACAACCTAATAATTCCATACTTACTTTACCTTCAATAGTTGAATACCTGACCAGGGTATACAAGTACTGAGATTAGGTAGTACGCATTTAAAAGAATACTAAACAGAATATAAATTCTAGTTATCCTCACTTCTTCCTTATATTCCCATAGGGTAATCAATAGGGAAGTCAATAACAACAATCCTTCTTATGATTATCAGATAAAAATCAAGAGAAGGTTTATCAAAATGGAAAAGCTCTATCTGGATGTTACCCCTCACGGCCATCTACCGCTTCAGGTTGACTTAACACATAGAGTCTAGTTGTTTCAGGTTGTTCCTTTTGCCTTTTTACTCTATGGGCTGTAACTTTCAAAAGCCCTGTCAAGTCTACCTCGGTTTTTGGGTCATTTCCTCCCTTCTTTTAAAACAAAAGAGTTTAATATGATCAACATGTCCATATTTATAACATGTCTTGTCCTCGTACCATGGTCTTTATCGATCTTATTACCGATGTAGAAGCTAAGTCAGAAGTTCTTACAAGTGGAAGTTTAGGACCTTTGCCTTTACTTAGCGACTACTGCCCTGGTACACTAGGCATTTATTGCACTAGTGGCACCAAGAACTTTTCCTTTTTGAAACAACTAGGAAAATGTTTCTAGAATTGTAGAGACATTTCCTTAATTCTCAGCTTATTGCCCCTTCTTGGGCACTACCATCACTGATGTACTATCTGTTTATACTTATGGTAGAGTCTATTTTCTTGTGATATGTTAATCATTCCCACATTTTCCACTATTCCATCATGACTATGTCATTCAGGAACCCTTCCAGAACCCAAAGTTTCTACATTGAGGACTGGTAATCTAGATTGTATTGCTAGTATCCAACCTACTATATGCATCACTGTTGTCCTAACCTACCCAACAAGAGCATAAAAAGTAGGATTTTCTATCCTAATTAGGTCAAGAAGGGAATTCTCAGGCACTCATTCTCCTCTTGCCTGATCCCTTGCACCCTCTCTTGGTACAACAACATTTCTCCCAACAATGTGTTCCTCGTGTTCTCCAGTCATTTTAAACTTCACCCTATATTTTACATAAGCAGAAGTCAATATAAGATATACTGGAGGATACTAGAATAGACTCAACACCTTAGTCCTATGTCTCTGTAGACTCAACAAACCTTAGGCACTGATACCAAAACTTGTAGAGACCGCCTTCAAACCGACAACCAAATCATTACTAATTATCCGGATTACCATAAACAATGAATAAAAAAAATCACAAAAATTAAAACCCATTTTGCAAGGAGATCCTCTACCAGAAAACTCTTATTGAAAGATCCAAATCTTATACATAACATGATTTAACTTCTACAACATTGTTTCATCTCATCTTAAGGACAACATATAACAATTGCTCTATCAACCCATGTACTGTAGCAACATAAAACATCAAGGCCTACAAGCCAAGATATCTGATTACTCATGAAACCATTACAAACTGACTCCAAGGACCTGAGAGTACAGAGATGACACATATGAATTTTATCTACAAGATGCGACAGACAGTACACTCAACTTATACTATTACTACTGCCCTGTTGTTTATTGTCCTTCCTCTACAGAACAGTCTCTACCTCCTCTTGTACGTCCACCTAAAAATTGTGGATCCCACGGGGTGATAAAATTGTCCCAGTGAGAGATATAACTCTCCGCCAATAATATTATTATCACAGGAAATAATAAAGACTGAACAAAGGATATTTATGCAACTAGCAGAAATATTTACAGTGCAGAACATAAATATTGATAATAGATCTATAAGTCATCTATTTGCTTAAAAAGGAATATGAAGAACATGTATAACATCTATCTACTAATATGTATAAAAGTAATAGGGCATCAACCAATAATTTTCGTATTCGATTCCTTAAACAAATATGCTACACGGCTGATTACATGTTCACATTTACACTTATGCCTAGAGGAGATGAGATATACCGCTCATACTCCAACCAACCACTAGTAAGTCAAAATCAGTACCATAAAAGGTTAATGGTAGAGATGACTGTCAAGATATCACCTTGTCTTGGTCAGTACGAGACCACTAGATTTAGCATGTCATCTTATGTCTGCTATAGTTAGCTATGCCAGGGTATAACAGTATCTCTACTATAGAGTTACAACCGTAGCATGTACTCTCTTCGGGAGAAGACCACTAAGATTTTCCAGTTTATCAGGATGACCACTGTGCGATCTTGATTTAATTTCATCAGGAAGTCCACTGAGCATCCTTATATAATTTGGGAGTCCACTGAGCATCCTTATGTAATTATCACATATTCAAAAATATGCATTCCAAGTAGAACTCGTTTCACCATTCAACAAATGCTGACATTGAATGGATCTATGGTCTGGGTAACTATATGATAACATTTATCTTGCTTAATTAAATGCATTATTGTATCTTCTAGCATCAATCAAGTTACAAACATGAATTATATCAAAAGCTACAAAGAAAAGCATAAATGTATTTATCAGATATTTTCATGTTCTCTAAAACACATAGTTCACTTAGAATCTCAATATCTTATCATCGTCATACTTGGGTATTCAAACCCTTAATTCATCAATGGGTATGGTCACCACTTAGCAAGAAACAATTACCTCTAGGTCATCAAACCAGGGTATTTATTCACATAGTTCACATAGCTCATTGAATATCTATTAACCTTTCACTAAGCAACAACTACCTCTCAAAACGTTAGATTATATAACCATTTATACTTGCTATATAAATAATTTGTATAGCTCACAAAGCCCATTTAAATAACTTATCACTTCTTATTAGGCAATGACTATTCACTTTGTTCACAAGGCCTATTAAACATCTTGTCATTTCTCACTAGGAAACAACTATTCACTTAGCTCACACAACTTATGTAATAAGAGACATACAACCTTCCTATTATTAGGGTTAAGGTTTTCCTTCATAGCCGAATAGGTGTTTCAAATTCATATTATCAATCCAAACCCTAATTCATTGTTCCACACATCTGGGAGCATACATTGATATCATAAGTATTCAATCATACTTATTTATTCTGATCATTTAATCATTAAATGATTGTCAACACAAAGGATGTGTTTCTCTCTCATCTTTACTAGGATATTGATTTCATCCTCTTGTCTTAAACCCTTTTCTCATGGTTGGTTAGCCTACACTTATCAAAGTTCTTTAAACTTATTACATTTTAATGTAATAATTGACATGCCACACTTTATGTTTTATTTATCCAAGTATATTGGATTTGAGGTGCACCAAGGTGTATTAACCTTAAGGTGTTGGATATGATATTTGACATGACTTGGTTCATCACTTCCCTCATCACTTTTTAACTTACTTAAATTCATCATCTTATCTTGTACTAGGGTATTTCCCATCCTAATACTTTATGCACTAACTCATCACATTCTCCCTATAGGATATTGGTCATAAGTCACACAGTTGAATTACTCATCTATCATTAAGTGGTATGAACTCATCTCGGGTTAAGGTATTATTGATATAGAGTTGAACATTATCAAATACTTCAGGTATTCCACCTAACCAAGTATTAGCCATATCACTACTTGGTATTACACTCATCACTTCCTAAGAGTGTTTTGGCCTCACCTTTACAAGGTACGGGTTGGATCATGTATCTGAGTTAAACACATGTATTGGATTAGGTGTATATCAAGCTAGGTATCATCATATCTCCCATCATTTAATCATTAAGGTATTTAATTTTACCAATCATATGGTGTACCACCTTGTCCATGTATGGGTGTACATCCTTACCTCTCTTGAGGGTATTGCCCACACCTTACTTTATTAAGTTTTAACTTAATCCTCCTCTTTAAGGTCTACTAGCTTATTATTATCAAATTTAATTAAACTCATTGTGTTTCAATATGTCATTAATCATATTCATCACTTAGACAAGCCTAATGAATTAGAGCATGTCTACCATATGGGGTATCATGGTGGATAATGTTATCCTATCTTGCTTGAAAATGCATATATTATCATAACAAGTATCCATATTAATCATGTGGTGAAACCACATCATCATATCGAGTTTAGGGCATATCCCTTTAACACCATATCGTGTAGTGTTAAATGTATTTATAGAATAAAACACAATATTTTTGAAGATTTTTATTATCAAGAAAAAAGGGTTAAATAAAAAAATAAAAGTCTGAAATTATTTTAAAAAATATAAAGTTTGAAAAATATAAAATTTGATATTTATGTAGTACTAAGGCAAGTGATGTGTTACAAATTACTTTAACTTTTATCATCTTTAGTCAACCTCATATTGTGTATAGGTTAGAGTTTTGTCCTCATTTTGTGTATAGAGGAATATTGGATTCTCATATCATGTATAAGAGTACACCATATTAGGCATGTCATTATGGGTTTACTATACATCGTTTAAGATAATATTATATTAGTTCTTTACCTTAGTTGGTCATTTCAGTTTTCATTTTAAACTTCCATATCAATTTTCCATCATATCAGTTTTCCTCTTGGATTGCCATATCAGATTTCATCTTGGGTTTACCATATCGTGTCCCCATATTGGATTTGCGATATTGTGATCCCATATTGAGTATCATATTGGTTTATCTATCTTAGGTATCATACCAGGTTACTCCTTTGAACATCATATTGGTTTACCTCTCTTAGGCAAACCTCCTTTTTGTCCTTAACCATTTCAATGGTTCTATTCATTCTCTATAGTTGCCCGACATGCTAAATATTTAGTTACTTATCAACTCATCTTAACATAGTAAGATGTATCGAGTTTCAAAAGAAAAGGGTTTCCTAACGTATTGGATTTCTATATCCTCATCTAGGGTTTACTCATATCATGCAAAGGTGTTGCTTTACCCTTGTATCATATACAAGGTGATAGATTGGAATCTTACATATCGTTCATAGAACCTATTTTACAAAGTATGACCTACCTTCATATCAGCTAGACCCATATATCAGGTTCCATATTGATTTTCAAAGTCTTCAACCCATATCGGGTTTCAAGAGTCCTAAACCCATATCGGGTTGTTAAATGATGATGTCGTCATCATCAACCTTAAGATCCTATCTTATTATTCTAAACTATGGATAACAGATACTTATTGGAACTCATGAATATATCAATTGATCAAAGGAATCCAAATTTGACATTAATCAACAAATTAAACAATATTGAAGAAAAGATAATAATATTGTTGGGTTCAAGTTGTATAACCCACCTCTCAAATAGCTTCCAAGCTTCAAGCTTCAGCTCCACATGTTCCAAGGTTGAAGATGAACCTTCTCCAAGCTCTAAGACTTGAGCTCCTAGCTTTTGCACGATATCTCCAATCCAAATGGATGATATCACCTTACTTGGTTGCTAAGACCTACTTTGGTCGATATCAAGCTTCGCCACTCAACTCTTTTCACTATGGACAACACAAGAGAGTATGCACATTGCAAGAGGGAAGGATACTAACCAAGATTTGAAAATCTTATTAACAAGTGAAGGGCAAGGTATTTATACTTGAGGTTTATAGAAAAGAGTGTAATAGGTGTCATTAGCTTAAGTTACTTCATGCCACCTAGCCATGCAAGGTCGACACATACACTTGCATGCATTTCATTATTATCTTTCCATGAAAAAATAAAATTCCAAGAATAATATAGAAGTTAAGGGTCGAATCTTGAGTTATCTTCTAGTGCAAGTCTTCTTCCACTTACTATATTATAATATTTAACTCCATCTTTTCCAAGACAAGTTGCAAATTGATGCTTTATTTTTTCTTTGAAATGCCTTTCCCGTCATGGGCCAAACTAATACTTAACAAAATGATCGGAGGCTCTCCTTATGACTCTAAGGCCGATAGGGGCTTCTATTCTAAGTCTACAACTCGATATAGTTCAAGTAAGGGCTTCACCTTTAATTCTTTCTTAGTCTTTTCATCACTAAGGGTACCATCCCTCAAAGATGATTTAATCATGGCACCCCTTCTTTCTCTCTCCTCTAAATGATACATAGTGGGAGTAGGGACATACTAGAAGTGGTAACTTACATATCAACTGTAACATAATGAATCTTATATGTAATCTCCATGTAAACCTTTTTCCCAAGTTTCCCTTTCATTTCTATCCTTTATATTTTTTATGTTTAATTAGTGAAATTTATAGTGGTTTAGTAAACATTTATTCACTAATTGTACCAATATAAGGGTTTATGCAAAAATACCTCAATGAAAGCTTAATTACCATAATCAAGTGCTTTAAATCTTAATCTAACTTTTTGATATGATTTGAAAACATAAAATGAGCCTAAGTTTCAAATTTGGTTCGATTTGGATGTTGTTTGTGCAAGTTATGCAATTTTAGGTACATTCTGGACTTTCATGCAATGTACCCAATTGGGAGGTTTTCTTTGCAAATTATCACCTCAATTTTCAATCCTTAGATATTCCCTTACCATTCACGAGATTTTGAACCATGTGGCACCTGGTTGCACCTTGGTTTGAAGGTGTTACTTTCCAAGGGCATTATAGGGATTACCCTCTTTATAAATGTGCTCATCTTTAAAAAGCTATCAACCAATGGGGTTATTTCTTTCTTTTAAGGATAGTGGGGAAGGCATAGAAGGCTATAGGGGCTCTTAGGACCGACTTTTGATATGCAAGAAGAGTCCATGAGCAATCCTCTTATATGGCCATGAAGCCCTAGCCTAAGGACACATGGAAAGTCGAATAGACACGTCATGCTTGCTCCTTCTTTATAAAGCCATCCCTACCCCTTCCCACCTCCTAATCCAAGAAGTAATCCTATCCTTCTCTTTCTTATATCTTAGAGTATCGTCCCTTCTATGTTTGGCCATGAAGTTGCTGTCCCTAGGTAAAAGAAGGTGCCTACCTTGGTGAAGAAGTCTCCTAGGGTTCCAAATTTCTCTATTTAGGATTTCTTAAAGCTCCTCCTTGGTGATTTTGACCAAAACTAGTAAGAATCCTCCTTTCCTTCCATATTTTCATGTTGTTAGTATTCCTCCCACCTTCTTCTAGGTCAGAACCATGACCTTCCATGGTAAAACTCCACCTAAGAACCCTAAAACATCTCATCTCCATGCTCTTTTGCTAGGATTTGCATCTCTAAAGTGGAGAAGATGATCTTTGCTCAAGAAAGGAGCTTGGCTTGGAGCAACCAGACCTTCTAATCTTGGAATCCTTTCTGTTTGAACCTTCTTACCTTCCTAGAGGCAAGTTTTTTTAACCTCATTCTCATATATTTCTTAGTACATGCTTAAAACTCATGCTTCTACGTTGAAAATCAATGATTTCCATCTCTTTTTACCATGTTCTTCTAGGGTTTTGGTTTCTTGCTGTTTTACCTTCATTAGAAGATCTAGTTTGGTTACCTATGCAACTTCAAACCTGATCTTGGGTCAAATGGTGTTTTCTCCCTCTCCCTAATTAGTTTGATGATGTGGCAATTTCCTATTGGTTAGTATTGAAAAATTCATATCTTCTAAACCGCTTATCCAAATTTGACAAATAAATATGTTTTGGAATTGGAAAATTAATCTATATATGGTAAAAAAATATTTTCAAGGTTTGATTTCATGGTTTGACGAAGGGTGATTTTTGTAAAACGAATTTAATGCATAAAATCCATGCAAATTACATCTTAATCATCATAACTACAAAATTAACATAAGAATATGTTTTCTTCATTAAGAGAACCTAATAAGTTCATTGGTGATATTTTCAAAAGCTAAATCCGAATTTTTCTAAAAAGTTCTGAAATTAGGGTTTCTATATATTAAAGTACACTATGTACTCTAATACATGTTAATACATTGCAAATAGGCAAAGTGGAACTTGGACTCAATTAAAGTGGTGAAAGTTAGTAATTGATATTAGTAAGAGAGGTATGTGCATTCCTTACACCCTATTTTGGGATAATTGCATCCAAACCATATATTTCCCTAATGAGGCTTAAATGAACCCTAAATCTTCTATTCTTGAATCTAATGTTGTTCATGCCTCAAATCAGATTATAATTTCTTCTTGTTTGGGTCTTATACCCCACTTCCATGCTTATTGAATATTATGACTACTCTTGCCATGACTACTTTTCTAGCATGTAGATTTATGTTCTATTTAATTTAAAGTAGAGGTACTTATGTACAACCACCCACAGAGGGCATGTATTTAATTTCCTTGGGGAATGTTTTTTATTCTCCCATATATAATTATGTAGGTGACTGGGAATGTCTTATTCTCCCCTCACCTATAGGTTAGAGGTCCGTTAGGTGCCTCAACCCTACTTAGTTAGGTAGACATAATTATATTACATGCAAATCCTTTTTGATATAATTGTTAATGGCAAGTTTCTTTTGAATATAGCCTCATACTCTTGTTATCTTCATGTTATGATGAACCCTAGCCTGTTCTTATTTGCTTTACTTATCTTGTTATCCTAGACTACTTTTGTGACACATACCTTGTTTTCTTTCCCCTTTTGCTGGGTGCTTTCCCAACCACCCAGGTGCTGGTGCTGAGTAAGGAGAAGGACAAGTTTGAAGGAATTCATCTCTTAAGTAGATCTCAAGCTTTCTAAAAGGATGTCTAGGTTTCTATAGCTAGATCCTTTTCTTTTACCTTTTTCTTTTGGGAGCAATCATGTAATGAACAATGAAAGCCATGTAATAGGCTTAGTACTTTTATTTCCGCTACTATTGACATTTTGTAATGTATCTGGTGCATGCTTATTTACTTGGAATATTATACATGCATCCCTCAATATCTTTTGTCTTTCTAAAAAGATGGATGTTTTGTAATTCCTTTAAATTTTAGTAAGGAGGTGATCTCGCCTCTTTACAACATGATATTAGAGCCTTCAGGAAACTATTAGGACATGAAGTTGAAGCAAAGGTGTATAGAATGGATTACAGTTTTGGGGGATGACATTATTTTCCTCCACACCACTAGCTTGGTTTATGAGGACTCCCGCGCCCATATGATACCGGCCTGGCCTGAGCTGATATGAATTGCCCAAAATAATATGATTTTAGGCAATAACATTCAAGATATTCTTTTCTCATCTATGCTTCTATTCTTTTTCATCTATGATTCAAATAGTACTCCTGGGAACTTAATATGTTAACCCTACCTTTCAGGACAGGTGACTTGTTCAATAGTAGGAACAAGGGAAAGGAGTCAAACCCTAATAACTCCAATGTGGAAAACACTCTTGTGACTCCTGCCGGCCATAGTGTGGTCAACCCTGCTACTCCGGGCACCCCCTCCTTCACACCGGAGCAAGAGTTGGCAATGCTTCTCCCGTTGCTCTCCACCATGATGCGGCAACTCCACACATTGGCTGCCAATGGCAAAAAGCTGAGGGAATTCACCCTCACATACTTCATAGAGATGCAGCCACCCTACTTCAAGGGTGAAAATGAACACAACATGGTGGATAAATCCGATGACTAGGTGTTGGCTTTGGATCGGACCTTCGAGGGTATGACATTCCCTGCTCACCAAAAAGTTTGGTTTGTGATGTATGTGCTGGACAGACCGATGCGTGTCTGGTGGAATGGTGTCACTCGCACTCGAGACACCTCTACCATGGAGTGGGACCAGTTCCTGAAGCTCTTTAGGGAGAAGTACATCTGTCCTGCCTTCCTGAGGAAGAAGGAAGTCGAGTTCTATAGCCTCAGGTAGGTAAGCATGTGTGTGGCCGACTACATCCAATGGTTCCTACTTTTGGAACGCTATGCCACTGACCTTGGAGCTGAAAGAAGGGCACCATTGTTTTTAGAGGGCCTGAACTACCAAGTGGGATGAAGTCTTGTTCCAAAGCTTCCACTCACCTTCCAGTAGATGGTGGATAAGGCCCTGACCATCGAGTCCTACCCAGGATTCTAATCCTATGGACACAATAATGGCTACAAAAACAACAAGAGGAAGAACCCTACCCATAATGAGAATCGCGGACGTGATCGGTGCAATAGATGCTCTCACGACCATCCTCCAGGGAGATGTCCTCTCAACAATGCACCTACTCGTAGAGACAACTGACCTCCTATGACCTGCCATGAGTGTGGCCAAGTTGGGCATATCCGACCACTCTGCCCCCGTTTCCAGCAAGGATAGAATAATGCCCTACAGCCGCAACAGCCAAGGCAGAATCTGCCTCTACAGAATAATAACAACAACAACATCCAGAACCTGAGGTGACCGCTAGTGGAGAGGTGGAATGGGAGAGTGTTTTATCTCAATGCTTAGGAAGTAGGCGAAGATAAAGAAGTTATTTAAGGTACCTTACATCTTAATATGCATCCTATAAAGGCACTATTTGATTCTGGCTCATCCAATACCTTCATATCATGTTAGCTTAATTCTATGTTAGAAATATAATCTGAGTATACAGATCATATGTTAGATGTAAAAACCCGTAGTGGTAAGATTTGCTCTATGTATCTCCAAAATCTGACCATGGACCTCTATATATCTGGTATAATATTTCCCTCAGATTTCATCTTGCTCGACATGACCGCCTTTGATGTCAACCTGGGAATGGATTGGTTGAAGAGGTACAAAGCTATTTTGTTTTGTGAAGAATCAAAGGTTAGTTTGTCACATCCTATTGAGGGAAGATTGTGTGTCAAAGGTAGGAAGCGAGAAGATCGACAATTTGTTATCTCCGCCATCAAAGCTGAAAAGCTAGTCTCGTAAGGGTGTAGAGCTTTCTTAGCCACTATAGTCCTTGAGGCTACACCTCCTTCTCTCGAACACATAGATGTGGTGAAGGACATCATAGACATCTTTCCCGAGGAGTTACCTAGTTTTCCACCAACTCAGGAGGTGGAGTTCTCCATTGAGCTTGTACCCAGAACTTCGCCAATATCCAAGCCACCTTACCGCTTGGCCCCTACCGATCTTGTCGAACTGAAGAAGCAACTAGAAGAGCTTCTCAAAATGGGCTTCATCTACCCCAGTGTTTCACCTTGGGGATCCCCTATCCTATTCATAAAGAATAAGGATGGTTTGATGCATATGTGTATGGACTACCACATGCTTAACCAAGTGACGGTGAAGAACCGTTATCCTTTGCCTCACATCGACGACTTGTTCAACCAGTTGAAGTCATCCACTGTGTTCTCCAAGATGGATCTCCAAAGTGGCTACTACCAAATGCGCGTGAAGGATGATGATGTCTTGAAGACGACATTCAGAACTCTCTATGGGCATTACAAATTCATGGTCATGCCTTTCGGCTTGACAAATGCCCCTGCTGCCTTCATGTACTTGATGAACCAAGTGTTCTGCCAATATCTTGACAAGTTCGTGGTGGTGTTTATCAATGACGTTTTGGTTTATTTTGAGACGTTAGAACAACATCGTGAGCATCTATGGATTGTACTCAACACACTACGAGAAAATCAACTCTATGCAAAATTCTCAAAGTGTGAGTTCTGGATAAAGGAATGATGTTTTTGGGTCATGAGATTTCTGCCGGACATATAGTTGTTGATCCTACAAAGGTAGAAGTTGTGACCAAGTGGAAAGCTCCAAGGAATCCCTCAGAGATCCATAGTTTCCTTGGCTTAGCAGGCTAATATCGAAGGTTTATCTAGAACTACTCTGAGTTGTCCTTGCCTTTAACCAAGCTGACACGAAAGGAGGTAAAGTTCTCTTGGACACCAGGATGTGAGAACAGTTTCCAAAAGTTGAAGGAGTGTTTTACTTTTGCACCCGTTATTGCCTTGCCTATTGAAGGCATACCCTATGTCATCTACATTGATGCTTCTAAACAAGGCTTAGGGTGTGTTTTAATGAAAAATGGAAAGGTGATGGCCTATGCTTCCTGCCAATTAAAATCGAATGAAGCTAATTGTACTACACATGATTTAGAGCTTGCTTCCATCATTCATGCTCTGAAAATCTAGCGACATTATCTCTATGGTGTGAAGTTTGAGGTTTTCTCTAACCATAAAAGCTTGAGGTATCTGTTGACACAGAAGGATCTGAATCTACGACAACAAAGGTGGATGGAATATCTCAAAGATTATGACTTCACCATCACCTATCAAGGTGGTAAAGCAAATGTTGTAGCTGATGCTTTAAGTCACAAGAAGGATCCCATTTGTGCTGCTATAAGATGTTTGATGTGGGAAAATCTCAAATATGTGACTAGTTGGCGACCTCAACCTGTCGATTTAGTGGTTGAAGACAAGATGTGTGTCCATATGGCTAGTTTGACTATTACACTGACTTGGATCTCAAAAGTCATTTATGCATAGTTGGAAAGCTCTGAGATGGAAAAGATGAAGGCCTTGATTGAGAAACCGAAATCTGACTTCTCTGTCAGAGTGGATGGTGCTATCCACTTCAGACAAAGGTTGTGGATTCTTGACGTGGGTGATATGAGACAGAAAGGGTTGAGTGAAGTACACAGGTCTAGTACACTATCCATCCTGGCACAACAAAAATGTATAAGGACTTACAATGAAGCATCTGGTGGAAGAACATGAAGAATGATATAGCTCTATTCGTCGTGAAGTGTTTGACATGTCAACAAGTCAAGATCAAAAATCAACAACCCGGTGGTCTTCTTCCCCCTCTTGAAATTCCAGAATGTAAGTGGGAGAAGATCACAATGGACTTCATTACTGGTTTCCCCAAGTTCAAGAAAGGTTATGATGTTGTTTGGGTGGTTATTAATCAGCTTACAAAATCTGCTCATTTCTTGCCTTTCAAAACCAATTAAAAAGTTGCAGATTTGGCTCAGTTGTACATTGAATGGATCATACACTTGAATGGAGTACCTAAGGTAATAGTTTCTGATCATGACCCAAAGTTTACTTCTCATTTATGGGGTCAGATTCAGGAGGAGATGGGTACTGACTTGTGTTTCAGTACTGCTTACCACCCGCAGACTGATGGTCAATCTGAGAGAATAGTTCGGATTCTGGAGGACTTGCTTCGTGCTTGTGTGATGGATTGGGGTGGTGCATGGGATCAGTATCTGCCATTAGCTGAGTTTTCTTACAACAATAGCTACCAAGCTAGTATTGGTATGCCACCTTTTGAAGCTCTCTATGGTAGACTGTGTCGTTCACCTTTGCATTGGGTTGATGTCAGTGAACATTCTCTAGTGAAGACCGATGACATGGAAATGATGATAGAAAAGGTGCAGTTGATAAAGAAACACATGAAAGTTTCTCAAGACCAACAGAAGATGTATGCTGACAAGAAAAGGTCTGATGTTAACTTTCTAGTGGATGACTATGCTTTTCTAAAGATCAAGCCTATTCGTTCTATTGCTAGATCTAAAGTTAAAGGCAAGTTGAGTCCCCTCTATGTTGGACCATTTAAAATCTTAGATAAGGTTGGATACTATGCATACCGTATAGACTTACCTCCTTCCTATGATAAGATTCATAATATGTTCCATGTCTCTATGCTGAAGAAGTATGTGAAGGACTATTCTCATGTGCTTACTATTGAGCCTTTGGATATACATGAGAATCTGACCTATGAAGAGCTACCTGTGAAGATCCTTGACTCCCGAGTAAAGAAACTAAAGAACAAAGAGATTGAGCTGCTAAAAGTTTTGTGGAAATATCATGGTCTGGAAGAAGGCACTTGGGAGTTGAGAGATGAAATGTTACGTACCCACCCTTCTCTTTTTGCTTGAGATTTCGAGGATGAAATTCTTTTAAAGGGGTGGAGTGCTGTAACATAATGAATCTTAGATGTAATCTCCATGTAAACCTTTTTCCCAAGTTTCCCTTTCATGTATATCCTTTACATCATTTATGTTTAATTAGTGGAATGTATAGTGGTTTAGTGAACATTTATTCACTAATTGTACCAATATAAGGGTTTATGCACAAATACCTCAATGAAAGATTAATTACCATAATAAAGTGCTCTAAACCTTAATCTAACTTTTTGATATGATTTGAAAACATAAAATGAACCTAAGTTTCAAATTTGGTTCGATTTGGATGTTGTTTGTGCAAGTTATGCAATTTTAGGTACATTCTGGACTTTTATGCAATGTACCTAATTGGGAGGTTTCCTTTGCAAATTATCACCTAAATTTTCAATCCTTAGATATTCCCTTACGATTAATGATATTTTGAACCATGGGGCACCTGGTTGCATCTTGGTTTGAAGGTGTTACTTTCCAGGGGCATTATAGGGATTACCCTCTTTATAAATGTGCTTCTCTTTAAAAAGCTATCAACCAATGGGGTTATTTCTGTCTTTGAAGGACGGTGGGGATGGCATAGAAGGCTCTAGGGGCTCTTAGGACTGACTTTTGATATGAAAGAAAAGTCCATGAGCTATCCTCTTGCATGGCCATGAAGCCCTAGCCTAAGGACACATGGAAAGTCACATAGACACCTCATGCTTGGCCCCTTCTTTATAAAGCCATGCCTACCCCTTCCCACCTCCCAATCCAAGAAGCAATCCTATCCTTCTCTTTTTTATAGCTTATAGTATCATCCCTTCTATGTTTGGCCACAAAGTTACTATCCTAAGGTAAAAGAAGGTGCCTACCTTGGTGAATAAGGCTCCTAGGGTTCCAAATTTCTCTATTTAGGATTTCTTAAAGCTCTTCCTTGGTGATTTTGACCAAAACTAGTAAGAATCCTCCTTTCCTTCCCTATTTTCATGTTGTTAGTATTCCTACCACCTTCTTTCAGGTTGGAACCATGACCTTCCATGGTAAAACTCCACCTAAGAACCCTAAAACAACTCATCTCCATGCTCTTTTGCTAGGATTTGCACCTCTAAAGTGGAGAAGGTGATCTTTGCTCAAGAAAGGAACTTGTCTTGGAGAAACCAGACCTTCTAATCTCAGAATCCTTTCTATTTGAACCTTCTTACCTTCCTAGAGGCAAGTTTTGTTAACCCCCTTCTCATATATTTCTAGTACATGCTTAAAACTCATGCTTCTATGTTGAAAATCAATGATTTCCATCTCTTTTTACCATGTTCTTCTAGGGTTTTGGTTTGTTGCTGTTTTATCTTCTCTAGAAGCTCTAGTTTGGTTACCTATGCAACTTCAAACCTGATCCTGGGTCAAATGGTGTTTTCTCCCTCTCCCTAATCGGTTTGATGATGTGGCAATTTCCTATTGGTCAGTATTGAAAATTTATATCTTCTAAACCACTTATCCAAATTTGACAAATAAATATGTTTTGGAATTGGAAAATTAATTTCTATATGATAAAAAATATTTTCAAGGTCTAATTTTATGGTTTGACGAAGGGTGATTTTTGTAAAACAAATTTAATGCATAAAATCCATACAAATTACATCTTAATCAACATAACTCCAAAATTAACATAAAAATATGTTTTCTTCATCAGGAGAACCTAATAAGTTCATTGGTGATATTTTCAAAAGCTAAATCTGAATTTTTCTAAAAAGTTCTGAAATTAGGGTTTCTATATTTTTTTTTTTTGAAATGAACTGCTCATATATTACCTCTCATGTCAGACAAAACATCTTTCATACAAAATACAGGGAAATTGTTCCTCCAAGACCTTGAAACATTGAGGTCACAACTCCATCTAGCAAGATTATGAGCAACTACATTACATTGCCTTTTTACATGAGTAAAACTAACATGATCTAACATCTTTTTTTCTTCTTGAATCCAAAAAATCAGGTTGTTAAAGGCGTTACCCTCAATGGCCTCCTTAGACAAAGCATCAGCGACAGCACTAGCATCTGTTTCGACTTCAAGCTCCAGAAAACCCCAATCCCTGGCTAACCGCACTCCCAACAGGGTCGCGAAAGCCTCCGCTAGACGGCTAGTCCATTCACCAAGAAGAACCCAACAAGCTGCTCCAACTAACACCCCATTGTGGTTTCTGAAAATAGCACTGAGGGCCAACTTTTTATTCACAATAGAAATAGCCGCGTCTGTGTTCATCTTGATCCGGCCCCTCAGCGGCAGCAGCCACCTTTCTTCTTCTCGTCCGATGTTTGAACGAGCAGTGTCCCTCACAGATGCATCAAAGCGTTCAGTCCAGGCCATGAGGTTGGTAAATAAGATTAACGGCTGGCTCTTGGTCTCCTTGAACACTGCTGCATTTCTGATCTTCCAGCAAGCTTCACAAGCTGTAATCATGGCTGTAACCATCTCCTTGTCGTTCTTGTCAAGAATCCATTTCCAGCATTCCACCATGGACGATCGGGGTGCCAACCTACTGATATCTTCTTTGTTCAAGTATCTCCAGATGATTTTAGCAGCTTTACAGTCAAAGAAGATATGAAACAGGTCTTCAGCCGGGTGAGCACAGATCTGACATTTGGTTTCTATATCAATATGTCTTTGACTCAGACGCACCGCGGTGGCCAGAAAATTTTTGCAAGCCCTCCAAACGAAAGCCTTTGTTTTGGGGGGGACTTTGGTTCGCCAAATGTCGTGCCAAATAGTTTCCAGTTGCTCTGTCTCCCTATTTTCGTCTAGCTCCCCGAAGCCTAACCAGTAAGCGGACTTAACTGTGAACAACCCATTAACTGTTGGGTACCAGTAGAGTCTATCTTCAGTGCCAATACAAGGCGGAGCCTTACTGATAGACTGAATGTCTTCATCTGTCATCATTGCAAGAATAGCATCCATTTTCCAGAGCATGTTATCTGTGTCCGCCACTTCAGTGATAAGCCAATCGTTCTCATCAGTAATATACCCGGGTATGCTGCAGTACCCTTTGCGGTTTGGCAGCCAAGGGTCAGTCCAGAGTTTGACCCGAGAGGTCACCCCAAAGCTCCATCTCAGCCCCTCCATAAGGAGAGATTTCGCCCCCCAGATACTGCGCCAAGTAAAGCTCGGGATGAAACCCCTGAAGGCATCCAGGAACTCATCAGATTTATAGTATCTACCTTTTATAACTCTCGCACACAGTGATTCTTTTTTGGTAAAGAGCCGCCAAGCCTGCTTCGCTAGAATGGCAATATTAAAGACTTGAAGATCTCTGAAGCCCAGCCCTCCATCTCTTTTAGATTTGCAGAGTTTGTCCCAGGAAGCCCAGTGTATCCTTCTTTTCGTGTCGCTTGTTCCCCACCAGAAATTAGCGATCATTCTTGTTATTTCTTTTGTTACACTCAGCGGAAAAAGGAAAACCCCATCATGTATGTAGGCATGGCTTGTATGATGGATTTGATGAGGACTTCTTTCCCCGCCTGGCTCAGAAACTTCTCCTTCCACCCATTTATTTTCTGCCAAATTTTGTCTTTTATTGCTTTAAAGATCGTCTTTTTTGATCGCCCTATAACCGTTGGCATACCCAAATATTTATCATGCTTCTCCACATGCTTCATATTTAAGATTACCAGGATCTCATCCGCTCTACCTCTGTCCACATTCCCACTGAAGGACACTTCCGACTTCATGAAGTTAATTTTCTGCCCTGAAGCTTCTTCATAGCAGCTAATAAGGTTAGCTATCGTCAAAGCTTCCTGCGTTGATGCCCTTCCGAAGAGAATACTATCGTCAGCATAGAACAAATGAGATATAGGTGGTCCCCCTCTGCTAGCAGTCGCCCCGTGAATCTTCTTAGTTTGAACAGCATTGTGGATAAGATGTGATAGTGAGTCAGCACAAAGAAGAAACATGTATGGTGATAGAGGATCGCCTTGTCTAAGACCTCTATTGGGATCGAGCAGCCCTTTAACACTTCCGTTTATGATGAATGAAAGCGAAGTGCTAGAGAGGCACTCTTTAATCTTGGCACACCATTCATGGCAGAACCCAAAAGCTTCCATCACCTGGAAGACGAAGCTCCATTCAATGCGATCGAAAGCTTTGCACATGTCAAGCTTGAGAGCCATGGTTCCTCGTTTCCCTTTCTTTCTCCTCTTCATACAGTGAAACATCTCGAAGGCAATGAGTGCATTATCCGTTATGAGACGCCCCGGAATAAATGCACTTTGATTTTTCGTGATCAAGCCGTCGAGCATGAACTTCATTCTATTCGCCATAACTTTAGATATAATCTTGTAGAGAATATTGCATAAGCTGATAGGACGGTAGTCATTCATAGTTTCCGGTAACCTGCATTTAGCTATAAGTATTATGTTAGTTTTATTGATGTCTCTCAAGTCTTCCTTCCCCTTCCACCAGTCAGCAACGTACTTCACAACATCATCCCCGCAAATGCTCCAGAAAGTTTGGAAAAAGCCTGCTTGAAAGCCATCTGGGCCAGGGGCTTTAGTAGGATTCATGTTCACCAAGGCATTCCAAATTTCATTTCTGTCTGGGTCCTTCATAAGCTTTCTGTTAGTGACCTCATTGATCATGTTTGGAATATACTCAACCGCCTCTGTGCTGGAAGGTGGCTGATGGGACTCAAAAAGATTCTTGAAATACCCTACAATCACTTCTTCAACAGCCTTGTCCTCTTCAACCCATTCACCTTCATTATTTTTGATTCTATTGATTGTATTCTTCTCTCTTCTGTGAGTTGCGGTTTTGTGAAAAAAGGAAGTATTGCGGTCTCCGTCTTTCATATAATTAGCCTTCGCCCTAATATACCAGTAAGATTCATTTGTTCTGTGTAGATAGGCCAGCTCTTCGCTCAGCTTGCTGCAATTCTCTACCGAAAGTATGTTCAAGGGTTGCTCATTAGCCATAGCCAACTCCTTCTCCACTCTTTTTATGTTCTTTCTAGTATTTCTGAATTTTTGCTCTGCCCATATTTTGAGTCTTTTAGCACAATTGTTGATCTTCTCAGTAATATGACTATCACCCTCTTGCCCCCACACATCTTCGACAATACTTTTACATTCAGGGTCCTTTAGCCAGAGGCTCTCGCATCTGAAAACTTTGCTTCCATACCTTCTAGGTCTCTTTCTTTCAGTGTCCAGAATGATAGGTGAGTGGTCAGAACCCACCCGAGGAAAAACAATCCCCCAAGCCTCAGGGTACCTAGAACACCAGCTGTTACTCCCGAGAAACCTATCCAGCCTTTCTTTAATTTTGGTTCTGACAGTTTTCCCTCTCTCCCAAGTAAAGAGGTCTCCTTCACACACGATGTCCACAAGATCACAATTACTCACCACCCTTCTGAAGTCTTCTATATGTCTCCTCCCACCATCCGAGCCCCCTTCTTTCTCACTATAGTTTAATATTTCATTGAAATCCCCAATAAAGATAGTAGGAATTTGGCTTTTAATAAAGAGGGTCTCCATCAGTGCCCACGTTTTGAATTTGTTACTGCTGTCAGCCCACCCGTAGATCCCTATACATCTCCAATTGTTTTGACTCCCATCACCAACTATCTCAACCTCAAAATGGTGTTGTGAGTAAGACACCACATTGACCTTGATATCCTTCCACCACATTCCTATCCCCCCTGCTCTACCATTCCTTCCCAAGCTCACACCATTTGTAAAACCTATTTTCCTCCTTATACTTTCCATGTCAACATGTGTTATCATCGTCTCCATAACAAAAATGAGCTCTGGCCTCTCCTCTCTGCAAAGCCTTCGGAGATTATTGTAGGTGTCAAGTTTGGCCAGACCTTGACAATTCCAACTCAAGAGCTTCATTGCTCTTCACGGGCCTGATTCCCATCAGGACCCGCTACTTGGTTTGGATATTCAACCCACACCATATCATTGTTGGCGCTCCTCATGATTTTCTGATATCTTCCTACCTCGCTGTACTCTTCTGGACCCATGTCTCTCTTTTTCCTTTTTTTTTTCCTTTGTAGTGTCCCTTCTGGATGTAAGGCCCCTCTCACGGGCCTCCTTTCTCTTGAACTTAGTTTGCCTCAACTTCTGTTCGTTATTAGTTTCTGTGTTCTGTATAACCTGCGTTTCTCTTTGTGGCTTTGTCCCAAACACCTGATCTGCATTGTCACAGCTGCTAAGATTATCTTTGTTTTGTCTATTGGAAGTCTTGCTACTGTCCTGCCTTCCCTCCTCTAGATCAGTAATCAACGCTAAGAAGACTGGGGACGTTTTGGGGTTCTCGTGTCCACCTTGTGGTTTGCTACAGGTGTGGGTAGCTGCACCAGTATTATCATTTATTTCTGTGGACCCTTGTGTTTTCGCAGGCACCCCGACCTCTGGACCTCTCAGAGATTCTTCCTCTGTCGTTCTGCCTGTAATCTGGTCTTCTTTATTGCTTCCTCCTGTGCTCTCCTTTACTATCCCATGCTGCTGCTGTCCCGTGTTACAGTTGCCCCTCATCGCTTTGTTTAGACCCAGCTTTTTAGAGGTATCAGCTTCTTTTGTTTTTTGTCCTTCTTTTTCCTCCCCTACCAGGTGTTTCTTCCAAGATTCGTAGGCAGCTGTTTCGAAGCCTTTTCTTTGTCTTCTAGGGGAGGCTCGAAGCCAGCTACCCCACTCCCCTTCAGAACCGGCAGCAGCTTTACATTCCTTCTTCACATGGCCCAGGCGCCCACATTCATAGCAGAAGTTGGGCAGGCGCTCGTATCGGATGTCTACCTCCATTATCATCCCTTTAGCATCTTTCATTTTCTGTTTCGTCTTCAGAGGCTGGGTAACGTTGATAATCACCTTCGCCCTCCTGGCTCGCTCCCAATTGCTTTCATTTGAGTCCACCTCTATGAATTTTCCCACCTTCCCTGCCACTGTGGCCACCGCTTTGTCCGTCCGATAACCCATGGGTAGATTGTAAAGTTTGAGCCAAATAGCTGTTTCGTTGATCACCAGGTTAGACGGCTGTGTGGACCTATTGATCTCCTTTAAAAGAAGCAGGTTGTTGTCAAAACTCCACGGTTCACCTGCCAGCACTTTGTCTATGTCTTCTCTGTCTCCGAACCTGACGATGATCACTCCGTGCTCTATTTGCTTGAAAATAGGTTTGTTCTTGATCTCCCAGATCATGGTCATAGTCCGTTGCAGAGCATTGAAGTTGTATGGGCGCTCTGTCAACAGACGAGCCGCTAGGGAGAGGTCCACCTGGTCTTCCGCCTCCTCCTCCTCAAAAGTAGCAATGTCTTCTTCTTCTATAGTAAGGGCTTTACATTGCCTGGTAATATCGTCTGCCATGATCCTCAGAAAGCCACACAGAAACCCCAAAACGAGTGGGTCAACAGGCTGGAAAAAACCCAGAACACCTAAACCTCAGTCGCCAGTGGCAAGGTGCACACAACCTAGATCGCCATTATCGCCACACAGCAAAGGGGCTAACGACGGCTAGGACTCTTGGAAAATTTCTAGTTGTTTCTATATATTAATGTGCACTATGTACTCTAATACATGTTAATACATTGAAAATAGGCAAAGTGGAATTTGGACTCAATTAAAGTGGTGAAAGTTAGTAATTGATATCACTAAGAGAGGTATGTTCATTCCTTACACCCTATGTTGGGATAATTGTAGCCAAACCCTATATTTCCCTAATGAGTCTTAAATGAACCCTAAATCTTCTATTCTTGAATCCTAATGTTGTTCATGCCTCAAATCAGATTTTAATTTCTTCTTGTTTGGGTCTTATACCCCACTGCCACGTTTATTGAATATTATGACTACTCTTGCCATGACTACTTTTCTAGCATGTAGATTTATGTTCTATTTAATTTAAAGTAGAGGTACTTATGTACAACCACCCACAGAGGGCATGTATTTAATCGCCCTGGGGAATGTTTTTTTATTCTTCCCTATATAATTGTGTAGGTGACTGGGAATGTCTTATTCTCCCCTCACCTATAGGTTAGAGGTCTAGTAGGTGCCTCAACCCTACTTAGTTAGGTAGACATAATTATCTTACATGCAAATCCTTTTTGACATTTTTTTTGAGGAAGGACAGAGGGTCCTATGATTGGGACCCCCCGTCATCTATTGATAAAGCTACATCAGCCGTAGCAAGGGTTACAATGCATAGAGGAAAAGATTGGGAAAAGGAAAACCTATCTACTTGTCCCCTTCGTGCCATGGTGGCAACTTCGTGGGCAACGTTGTTACATTTATGACTGACATAAAAAATACTACAAAAAAAACTGACTTTTCAAATCCATGATGTCCTTTGCAAGAACACCCACATAGTCCCTTCTCATTGGGAAAACATTACAAGCCTGGACGACTTTAAGAGAGTCTGTTTCCATTTCCACCTACCCCACTCCATACCTGCTCGCTCATTGGAGTGTTGTCCTTAAGGCAATGGCTTCTGCCGTTGCTATCCATGTACCACTGCTAATATTCTCACCCACCACAGCCATCAAAGCTCCCTCGCTATCTCGCATCACCATCCCGATGTCCGTCACCCCATCTTCCCCACATGTAGCGTCTACATTGACCTTAACCCTTCCGTGTGCTGCCTTGGCCCATCTTGGCATTGTGCCACCACCCGATTGGGTGTTGCTGCTCCTTCGGGTGCACTGCTGTCCCCCTACATATTTAATCATTGCCAGTGCCGATCGAACTAGGAAACTACTGTGTACCTCACCATCTTGGAATACCATCATGTTGTGCCATCTCCAGATAGCCCACATAGTTGCATCAATCACATCTTTATCATCTCTTTCCAATGCTGTCCACAAAGTGATGTTTATGTTTTTGATGAATCCTCTAGATTCATCCTCACAATCGCCAATTCTAGGGATTTTGTGCCTCATATCGACTGGATTTCCCTTGTTTTAGTTTACTTTAAGTATCTCTTCAGTTTCGTGTACATAGTGCATTACTAGTTCTAATTACCCTAGTTCCAGTTTATTTGATCTCATCTTCCCCTACTCACGTTCTCTCTCCTCTGTAGATCATCCTCAACCTTTTCCAACGATCATGACCCCTACAACTTTGACTCTAACGGTCTCAAGACCGTTTGAGCCCATTCGGTCTCCAGACCATTCGAGCCCATTCGATCTCAAGACCGATAGGCCAGCAGAGACTGTTTGGAGCCTAACTCAAGCCTATGCAACAACAAATCAAGATCATGAAGTAGAACAATCGCCACGACCGTATTTTCCACTCCAAGGCCATGGCGTATCGCCAACAGTGCCAAGTCTCCACCTGCCATGACCGTGCTGGTCACACCACGACTGTGGAACATCGCCAACAGTGCCAAGACTTCTCATCTGCCACGCCCGTGCAAGGCGGCACGGTCATGGAGCTGTAGCCTCACCACGACCGTGATGTCATGCCACGACCATGGCACAACATCACTAGAGCCAAGACTTCTCACCCGCCACGCCCGTGTAAGGCAGCACGGCCGTGGGGCTGTAGCCTCACCACGACCGTGGTGTCACACCATGGCCATGATGCATCACCAACAGAGGCCAAGTTCTCACCCACCACGCCTGTGCAAGGCAACACGGCCATGGGACAACAGTATCACCATGACCGTGGTGCCTCAACACGGCCGTGGCGCGTCATCCCCTACCTCCCGACACCGCTGACCTACTAGTTTAATCCTCCATCGCCTCACCTACTGTTGTAGCACCACCGCACCTGCTAGCTTCAGCCATGCCGCCACCATGGAAGGGCCGTAAGACCAACGGAAGCGTGGATCACCAAGCTTAAAGAAGAGACCGAACATGCTCCCCTTGGTCGAAGACCGTTTGGTCTTTTGCACAAGACCATTTGATGAAGCCGCTGACTACCAAGACCGTGAAGCCTCTCACGGTTTCAAGACCGTGAAGCCTCTCACGGTCTCAAGACTGTGAAGTCCCTTTCGGTCCCTCAAACCGTTTAAGGCTGGAAACCGTATGGACCAAGATATTTGGGAAAATTGCATATCTAACCCAATTCGTCCAAGACACATGCCAAGCCTATAAATAGAAGGGTAGAAGCATGGTCTGGGGGATCCATCTGACTACGACCCAAGGCTTCCGGACTAGGACCAGAGCCAGAAGTCCAGAAGTCTGCTCCACTGCCAACCCACTTCCACCATTGTTCCGCCACACCACACCTCATTCTACTCGTGTATTCCTAGAGGTAGACACGAGAATCAAGGTAGAGAGACGGACGTCATCGACCACAATAGAGCAGTCCCGGAGACTGCGACAATCTACAATGGGCTGTCACAGATCTACCCTTCTGCTCCGATGATGCTTTCTTACTCTCTCTTCTCTTTCCTTGTTGCTCCCTCTATGAGGAGCGAGTGGTTTCATCCACTGGGGCGCGGGGACTAGCCCCACTTCTCATGTTTTGTAATATATACTAAAAGATGTTATCTTTCTGATTCAATACTAAATCATTTCATACATGCTTGAATGTTGGCCGCGTTCTTGTATGCATCTATTATCTTTCATTGCGGTTTGTCTACGACTGCTCTTGGGACTCGAATATTGATTTAGTATTGGTTTCTGGTGTGCGTATCCACCGCACATCCATTTCAGTATCTAGGAATGCTTCGCGAGGGATGGAGTAAACTCACCTCCATCGTTGCACTTCCGCACTATGAAATGGAATCAGTTGACATACGGAAGTGCAACCTTGATGGGTCGAGGAACACATTCTGCATAGGGAGTGGTGCAAGGTATTTGACCATTCATTCAGGAATGGCTGACGTTGCAACACTCCCACCTTTCTCGTAGCTATTTCCTTGAAAGAGGGATAGTCTATAAGGATACTAATCGAATTGATAATTATCGCTTGCTTGTTAGTTTTCTGATGCACGTTTCACGAGGTTGAGTAAGGTTCTCTCTTCAGAGGCTACATCTCTTCATTGACACATAGACATGTACCGAATGAGAGTTACTCAACCCATGAAGGATGTGTGCATTACTTTTATCCTACAAGACATCAATATTGTATAACATCCATGTATCTTTCTTACAAGTCTTGCTATGATTGGTACAGGTACAATACATGTGTAGTGGTAGTGAAAACCCGCATCACCCCGGTGATCCATCATCATTTGCTAAATCTTAGATTTTAATCTTTATATTAGTTTTTATTCTTGCCTTTACTTTTGCATGTTTTAGGTTAAATAACTCAAATAAAAGTTTTGGTCTTAGATGATTAACTTAGATTGATACGAAACGAGAAAAAGATACTCAAATTCTTAACGTTGTCCTTTGGGTTCGATCCTAAATATGTACTATGATAAGGCTTCCACACTCTTGTGGGGTTGGAGCATTTATCTAGCACCAGTTGTAGGTAAACCTAGAGAGAACATCAACTCCCTAGGGTTTTTGGTGCACATTAGGACTTCCATTGGAAGAGCAATCTCTTGATGTAAGTTCTAGCTCCATCAAAAAATGGCGCCGTTGCCGGGGACAACGGTGTAAGAATCGTCTTTTTTGAATTCCATGTCGATTTAGGTTTCTCTAGGGTTTTTCATTTTCTTTTCAAAAAAACCTAAAAAAGTGAAGGACTTAATCTTGCATTTCCTCTTGGATTTGAAGTGGTTGGTTAAACTTGATAAACTCGTTCCTTGATTTTAGGTACCAACTCTCTTCAAAATGAAGCAGTCAACACCAAAAACCGTTAGATGTCAACTATGTGGTGACTATTCTCATTCATCAATTTACTACTTCAACGCCCCCCCCCTCTATGTGATGGCTCTGCATCAAGTAATTGCGAATCGTATAGCTGGGAAACTCAAAGCAGCCTCTTCATACAACTACGGATATAACGTAAACTATAATCCATATCACCCTGGAGGCTACTACGTAAAACCTAACTATGTCAGATTTCAAGGCATAGACTGCAATGTAGGAGGGAACCTGGAAAATAATGCAAATCAATGCTATGATGAGGAGAGCTATTATCAATATCAACCCAACGGGTGCAGTGAAGAGCCTTTTCATGAAGATCGACACACATTGATGGAAGAACTACGAGCTTTACAGACATCAGTGGCTCAACAACTAGCTGATCAGACAGCCACGACGAAGAAGTTGATAGACAATCTTGATCAACTTACGCAACTTGTCAACACTCTTGAGCAACACGTAGAACAACCACCAATTTCAACCAAGCACATCCCTAGTCCACATGTTGCAATCGATTATGATTATGATTATGAAATCATGTGGGATATGCCTTCCAATGATCTTCAAGCATCAATGCAAGGTGAGGAATCATCTTCAGAGTTAATAACTGAACCCAAGGATGATTTCTTCACAACATTACAATAGAAAGAATCATCTTTCGAGCTAAGACTTGACTCAGAAAATGATACCTTCACTAGGCCCTTAGGTGAAAGATTGAGTAACCAATATGGGGATTTTCTACAGTCAGGAGATCAATAGGGGACAAACTTCAACACTTACCCACCTTCTGACTTCATAGACTCAAATCCAACCATTGAAGAGCAATTGGCGATAATCGACTCCCTTGATGACAAAATCTCTTCAACTTCAGCTATCTCATCAATGAAATCCATAGAAGAAGGGTTTAGGTCGCAAGGACTCTACACTCCTTCACAATCAGACTCAGATGGATATGTGACCAATTCAGATAAAGATATGCCCTTTATGCAAGAAAATCAAATGTCTCCACTTCTGGAACAAGATCTGAATTGTCCTTATGAAGAAATTTCTGATCATTCAGCTGATCTAGGAATAGACTTCGAGGATAGGACTGATCAAGATCTTGATTTAGAAATGGACCATACCACTCTCACTGATGAAACAAAATCAAGGGAGGATGACGGGTCTCAAGATGATAATCCTATGATCGGTCTTCTTCATGAGATGATGTTACCTGAGTTACCACCACCACAAGAAGTCCAGACGGAGCCAATCCTCGAACAAGAGCATGATCTTTCTATTGAATCTCCTTCTAGTCACTTGAATGAGTTTACAGTGCATTATGAAGAGAAACCTGAACCACCTCTTGATTTTGGAATGGATTACGATATTTCCATAGACTCTTGTAATGACAAAAAGGGCCTGTGGGAAGACATCGAGTCACAAACCTACCTTCTTATAGCAACTCATCCCTATGAAAAAGCTCCTCCCGAGTCACCACACATTCAAGAGAATGAGATACTTCCATTACCTGCACAAAGTTCCATTCTTCCCGTAATAGCACTTCCCGAGCACTCAATAGAATTGGAGGAGTACTATGAAGAAATGCTAGAACAACAACCTGGCTCAGAAATGGAGTATTCTGGTCCCAACTTCGAAGAAACGGAGTCATCGGGAGATTATAGTCTTCAAAACATCTTTTCACGAACCAATCCCTCCCCTGAAGAGATATCATCGGAACCTCTACCTCAGAATCCCATGATTTCTTTAACTAAGCAAGAGTTCATCCTACCAGTCGAATCCTCTTCTAGTTACTTGGATGAATTAAGATTGTTCTACGAGGAAAATTCTGAACAAAATTCTGAAGAAAAGGATGACGCTTTGATCAATTTCAACATTGATAAAGATGAGGATGCTTCTCATAATAACTCCTTTGATGAAGAAACGTCATCCTGGCTACCATATCCTACACAAGAAAATCCAGTTGATGAAATGAAGCCTGAACCGGATCCGCCACCCGATCCAGGACATGAGGAAGTTCAAATGGACGACCCACAATCAACTACTCTACATTTTGGAGAAAACAGTTTTACTTTAAATTTCGAGGGTGAGCTACAACTGGAGGACACAAATAAGCAATGCTTTGATTACTCACCTAGCCCTCCAGTCTCAATTGCTTATATTTTACCTCCCCCACTGATGGGGGAAGGACTCTGGATTCTTCTAGACGGACAAAGAGGCGAAAGAAATATGCATCCAAATCATCTAGAAAACCTGTTCGAGTTGCCACGACTACCCAGTCAATAGGTTGTTCATGCCACTTCCTCGCTCTCGGCACCGACTATTGTGAGACATCTTTGCCGGACCTTCTTCCAACTACGAGGACCACCTGGTTAACACTGCGCAACCCTTCCCCTCCATCTCGAACCTAGTATTTGTTCAGAAATGAGCAAACTCATAAGTTTGAGGTGGAGGGCGGGTGGTATGTTTCTCACTCCACTCTCTACCTTTACTGTTTTCTATTTCTCCATTCTAGCCCCTTATTCGTATTTTTTCCGCTTTTCGTAGCCTTCTTAAAATAAAGCCTCTACCTAGTCGGCTTTTTCTTTTTGAACCTTTTGTCATCACCTCTTTTCATTGCAAATCTACAAGGAACCAATGCTTAAAACTAACTGATAAATGATTTCATCTTGTATAGTCTATGAACCCTAATTTTCATATCCTCCATAAGAATGATAGGCCTCAATAAGTCTGAGATAGATCAAATGCATCACGCCTCTAACTGAATAATGGATCTACTGTATGGAATTCTCAATTGAAGCTCTATCTTGTCACTTTTTGAGCAGAGTGTGATGGAGAAAAAGAACCCGTCATATGGAATCGCTAAGCAAATGACATTATGATCCGAACTCTCTCCTACACTTCTTCCTTCATTTTCATACCCTTCCGCTCATCAATCATGCCAAAGCTTTAAGTTCGGTGTGGCACGCCACACTCCTTTCTAGTGAAAACTAGAACATTGCCGAACTCTAAGTTTGGTGTGGTGAACCACACCTCCGCTGAACTCTAAGTTCGGTGTGGTAAACCACACCTCTGTCGAACTATAAGTTTGGTGTGGTACACCGCACCTCTTTTTCCAATACCGCTTCTTCCATACCCCTCAATATATAACATGGGCATATCACCTTCTCTTCTCTATTCAAAGAGTATACAATAATGATTGTGCACATACCGAGGTTGGTGAAAAATATACCCCGATTCCAAAAAGAGGCTTGGAAGCCCAAATATACAAAAAATAAAAAAATACCCTTTCTCCCAAGCCTAGTGAGAATGAATAAAAGCCAGAGTGTGAATAAAAACATGAGAGTTGTACCCTGAATAAGGATAACTGATAAAGGTCTTGCCCGACCGATACATTAGCTGCCCTCATAAAGGAAAATGTGTCGTGACCGGTAGTGATTATCTAAGGATCCAAAAATGACCCCTTACCTCCTCTCGAAGAGGTAAAATAGCCAAAAGCCTTACAACCAACCTATACACACTTTTGAGTTACCTTTAGAAAAAAAATTGGGTGTAAGGCTAAGTCAACCAGAGTTGTGCACAAAACAATCAAAATATCTTGATGAATCCACCAATAATAAGAGTCTTGAATAAATTAGAGGAGAGACTCTTATCTCTTGATCACACCCCTACTGTTTCCTTTTCTTAGAAAAACCAGCGACAGATCATATACACATTTGCTTGATTTTGTGGGTCTTTTCAAAATCTCATAAAACTTTTAAATATGACTGATACAACAGAGAGTGAGAAGGAAATACTTTAGTAAAATGAACTCAGAAATGAGGATATCATAAGATGTATTATGTGATCTAAAGAAGCCTTGATGCTTTATCAATATGAGCCATGAACAAAATTATGATATGACAATAGGATGAGGCAATCACGAGATGAAGAATTTCATTGGCGACTGTTTTAAGTTTTCCGTTCCTCGGGACGAGCAACACTTAAGTTTGGTGTGGGGTGATGAATCCTCCAGATTCATCCTCAGTCACCAATTCAAAGGATTTCCGACGTTATTGCCCTAATTTTTAATTTTGTTTTTCCTTTTCTCTCATTTTCGTGAAAATTCGGACATTTGCACAAAAATGAGGTAATTACGAGATGAATGAGCATTTTTGGTGACTGTCTTAGGCTTTTTCGGTCCTCGGGACGAGCAACGCTTAAGTTCGGTGTGGTGATGAATCCTCCAGATTCATCCTCACAGTCACCAATTCTAGGGATTTTGTGCCTCATATCGACTGGATTTTCCTTGTTTTAGTTTACTTTAAGTATCTCTTCAGTTTCGTGTAAATAGTGCATTACTAGTTCTAATTACCCTAGTTTCCAATTTATTTGATCTCATCTTCCCCTACTCACGTTCTCTCTCCTCTATAGATCATCCTCAACCTTTTCCAATGGTCATGACCCCTACAACTTTGACTCTTACGGTCTCAAGACCGTTTGAGCCCAAACGATCTCAAGACCATTTGAGCCCAAACAGTTTAAAGACTGTTTGAGCCCATTCGGTCTCAAGACCGTTTGAGCCCATTCAGTCTCAAGACCATTCGAGCCCATTCGATCTCAAGACCGATAGGCCAGTAGAGTCCGTTTGGAGCCTAACTCAAGCCTGTACAACAACAAATCATGATCATGAAGTAGAACAATCGCCACGACTGTGTTTGCCATGCCACGGCCGTGGCACATCACCAATAGTGCCAAGTCTCCACCCGCCATGATAGTGCTGGTCATGCCACAACCGTGGCACATCGCCAACAGTGCCAAGACTTCTCACCCGCCACGCCCGTGCAAGACAGCACAGCCGTGCAGTTGTAGCCTCACCACGACCGTGGTGTCATGCCACGGTCGTGGCACAACGTCACCAGAGCAAAGACTTCTCACCCGCCACGCCCATGCACGACGGCACGGCCGTGGGGCTGTAGCCTCACCACGACCGTGGTGTCACGCCATGGCTGTGGCGCATCGCCAACAGAGGCCAAGTTCTCACCCACCACGCCCGTGCAAGGCAGCACGTCCGTGGGACCACAACATCACCACGACCGTGGTGTCTTAACACGGCCGTGGCGCGTCGTCCCATACCTCCCAATGCCGCTGACCTGCTGGTTTAATCCTCCATCGCCTCACCTGCTGTTGTAGCACCACCACACCTGCTACCTTCAGCAACGCCGCCACCATGGAAGGGCCGCAAGACTAACAGAAGCGTGGATCACCAAGCTTAAATAAGAGACCAAACAGGCTCCCCTTAGTCGAAGACCGTTTGGTCTTTTGTGCAAGACCGTTTGATGAAGCCGCTGACTACCAGGACTGTGAAGCCTCTCACGATTTCAAGACCGTGAAGCCTCTCACGGTCTCAAGACCGTGAGGCCTCTCACGGTCTCAAGATCATGAAGTCCCTTTCGGTCCCTCAAACCGTTTAAGGCTGGAAAACGTATGGACCAAGATATTTGGGCAAATTGCAGATCTAACCCAATCCGTCCAAGACACATGCCAAGCCTATAAATAGAAGGGTAGAGGCATGGTCTGGGGGATCCATCTGACTACGGCCCAAGGCTGCCGGACTGGGACCAGAGCCAGAAGTCCAGAAGTTTGCCCCCACTGCCAGCCCACTTCCACCATTGTTCTGCCACACCACACCTCATTCTACTCATGTAATCCCAGAGGTAGACATGAGAATCGAGGTGAAGAGATGGACGTCATCGACCATGATGGAGAAGTCCCAGAGACTGCGACGATCTACATTGGGCTGTCACAGATCTACTCTTATGCTCCGACGATGCTTTCTTACTCTCTCTTCTCTTTCCTTGTTGCTCCCTCTATGAGGAGCGAGTAGTTTCATCCACTGGGGCGCGGGGACTAGCCCCGCTGCTCATGTTTTGTAATCTGTACTAAAAGATGTTATCTTTCTAATTCAATACTAAATCGTTTCATACATGCTTGAATGTTGGCCGTGTTCTTGTATGCATCTATTGTCTTTCATTGCGGTTTGTCTACGACTGCTCTTGGGACTCGAATATCGATTTAGTGTTGGTTTCTGGTGTGCGTATCCACCACACATCCGTTTCGATATCTAAGAATGCTTCCCAAGGGATGGAGTAAACTCACCTCCATCGTTGCACTTCTGTACTATGAAATGGAATCAGTTGACATACGAAAGTGCAACCTTTATGGGTCGAGGAACACATTCTACGGAGGGAGTGGTGTAAGGTATTTGACCATTCATTCGGGAATGGATGACGTTACAAAACTCCCACATTTCTCGTAGCTATTTCCTCGAAAGAGGGATAGTCTATAAGGATACTAATCGAATTGATAATTATCGCTTTCTTGTTAGTTTTCCGATGCACGTTTCACGAGGTTGAGTAAGGTTCTCTCTTCGGAGGCTACATCTCTTCATTGACACATAGATATGTACCAAATGAGAGTTACTCAACCCGTGAAGGATGTGTGCATTACTCTTATCCTACAAGACATCGATATTATATAACATCCATGTATCTTGCTTGCAAGTCTTGCTATGATTAGTACAAGTACAATACATGTGTAGTGGTGGTGAAAACCCGTATCACCCCAATGATCCATCATCATTTGCTAAATATTAGATTTTAATCTTTATATTAGTTTTTATTCTTGCCTTTACTTTTTCATGTTTTAGGTTAAATAACTCAAATCAAACTTTTGGTCTTAGATGATTAACTTAGATTGATACGAAATGAGAAAAAGACACTCAGATTCTTAACGTTGTCCTTTGGGTTCAATCCTAAATCTGTACTATGATAAGGCTTCCACACTCTTGTGGGGTTAGAGCATTTATCTAGCACCAATTGTAGGTAAACCTAGAGAGAACATCAACTCCCTAGGGTTTTTGGTGCACATTAAGACTTCCATTGGAAGAGCAATCTCTTGATGTATGTTCTAGCTCCATCAGTTTTCATCCTTGTATTCATCCACCCACTTTTGGATCCCAAGTTCCAATTGTTCCCATACCTCTGTTTTGTTTGGACAGTGGAAGAACATGTGTGGAATGGACTCCTTTTCCGACATACACAATTGACATGTACCGTCATCGATGCAGTGCCTATCGAATAGCCTTCCTTTGGTTTCTAGCCCCCCAGTGCATACTCTCGAAAAATGTGTAGCTTTGGGTACCCATCCCCCTCGCCATATACATTGCCATAGTTTTTCTCCTTGTTGTTCTATGCATCTCCAAACTTCCTCCTTTCCAAGCACACCGAGCTAGTACGCTGAACGGATTGTGAAGATCCCTTTCTTGGATGGCCACCAAGACCATGCATTGCTCTAGTCTCGTATGCTAAGTTGGATAGCACATATCTTCTCTATGTAGTCCATCGGGAAGCATTCCTTCAGCCTTGTAGTGTCCCATTTGTTTTCATCCGGTATCAGAAGATCATGTACTTTCACGTAGGGTGAGTCGTCTAAGATCTTGAACCATGCAAGTGTGTCCTCCTCCCCTGGAAGCCATGTGTCCTCCTAAATGTGCACATCTTTTCCATTTCCTTTCCTCCATTCAGTCCCTTCCTTGAGTTGTGCCTTTTCTCCCCATAAACTTCTCCATGTATAGTTGTGGTTGTAGCCTCTCCTTGCTTCCCAAATAGATGTTCTTAGGAAATATCTAGCCTTCAACACCTTATGAACAAGGGAGTGCAGGTTCACACCTAGCCTCCATAGTTTTTTGGCTAGGAGGGTTTGGTTGAAGATATGGAAATTTCTGAAACCAAGACCTCCCGACCTTTTTAGCTTGCACATGTTCTCCCAACTCATCCAAGCTATCTTCTGCTCATTTCCTTTTGCTCCCCACCAGAACCTTAAAATTATGCTTTGAATCTCATCAAGGGTGTCCATTGGGATTTGAAATATACTCATCACATATGTTGGAATATCCTGCTTCACCGCCTTTATGAGGACCTCCTTCCCGAGTTTGGACAATAGTTTCTCAGTCCAACCTTGTAGCTTTTTCCAGATCCTTTCCTTTATGAAGCTGAAAATCTATTTCTTTGATCTACCAATGGCCGTTGGAAGGACTAGGTATTTTGCATGCCAATCAACCTCCTTAACTTTCAACAATCCCTTGAGTTCTTCCCTCTTCATGGCTGTCATCCCTTTGCTAAAAACTACCTCTGTCTTGGATAAGTTGATCTGTTGTCCGGATGCCTGTTCATATTGGCTGATAATTTCAGCTATCTTGAAGCATTCTGATGAGGTTTCTCTAGCAAAGAAGATGTTGTCATCTACAAAGAAGAGGTGAGATATGTGTGGTCCCCTCTACACGAGGTGATCCCATGTATTAGGTTGTCACATGCAGCGATACTCAACATGGTAGAGAAAGCTTATGCACATATAATAAAAAGGTAGGGGGAAAGAGGGTCACCTTGGCAAAGTCCCCGTGAAGGCTTTGTTTTCCTGGTCCAGTCCCCATTGATGGCAAACATGTGTTGCACAAATGTGACACAGTTGTGGATCTTTTCCCTCCACGTACCCTAAATCCCATTCTATCCATAATATAGTCAAGAAAAATCCATTCTACTCTGTCATAAGCTTTGGACATATCCAACTTCAGAGCAAGGCTGCCTTTCTCCTTTCCTTTGTCTCTTTTCATAGCATGGAAAAGTTCATATGCAATAAGAGAATTTTCAGTAATCATTCTCCCTGACGTAAACACACTCTGGTTCTCCATTATGATGTTGTTCATGAATGGTTCTAATCTATTTGTCATCACTTTTGATGCCAACTTGTACAGAACGTTGCAGAGACTGATAGGACGGAATGCCCCTATAGTTGTGGGCTTTTTAGTTTTTGGAATCATCACCACCAGTGTATCATTTATCTCCTCCATACTTCTTTCCCCTTTCCACCACCCCTTAATGTAGTTTGTCACATCTTGACCCACAATGCTCTAGTAATTTTGGTAGAACATCGCCTTCATTCCATCAGGCCCCGATGCTTTATTCAGATGCATCTGTTTAAGTGATGTCTTAATTTCTTCATCTGTGATGTCTCTTTCAAGATTTTCTTTCTGCTCATCATTTATCATCCTCTTAATGCCCCTTGCTACTTGTTCAAAACCCGTGGGGTTGCTGGTTTGAAAAATTTGGGAGAAGTAGCTAGATATGATGGTTGTAATATCTTCTTCATTTGTTCTAATCACACCCTGCTCATCCTTAAGACCTTCAATCCAATTTCTCCGCTTTCTACTTGAAGCCTTTTGGTGAAAGTAAGCTGTGTTTCGATCTCCCTCCTTAAGCTCTTTGACTCGTGCGTTTGCTTCCCAGTACTCCTCATCTTTTTGTAGCCAATATTGGAGATCTTTTGATATATCCTCAGCCTTTTGAAGCATATCATGGTCCAGAGGTCATGATTGTATTTTTTTTAGTTCATCTTCAAGTTCATGGATCTTTTTTTTTTCTTGTACCCGAACTTTTTTGCAGCCCACATGTTGAGATGATGTTTGCATGTATCCAGCTTTGCCTTCACATCTCCACTATTTGTAGAGGTCCACACTTCTTTAATAATATTTTCACATTCCTCCTCACCTGCCCACATAGGCTCAAAACGAAAATAGCATTTTCTTCTTGTTCTTTTCATGTCTCTATTTTCTGCCGTCAGGATGATAGGACCATGATCTGACTTATAGATAGGCAGATGGATAATCTTGTAGTAGTTAAAGAGGTCTCTCCAGCTAAGCTCAGGTAGATGCCTATCAAGACGTCCCTGCACTAGAGTCCTCTCAGAAAGCCCCTTTCTCCATGTGAAAATATTTCCTTCAAATCCAAGGTCCACCATGCCGCAGTCATCAATGGTGTCCCAGAAGCTTTGCATAAACTTTTCATCCTTTGGTGGGCCCCTTTCTTTTCAATATTGGAGACAATCTCATTGAAATCACCGAAGAAAAGCACCAGTTCTTCAACCTCAAATTTTAACCTCCTCATCAAGTCCCATGTTTTTGTGTTGCTCTGCTGATCCTCCCATCCATAAATCCCAATGGCATGCCACCTGACTCCTGTAGCGTTGTGTCTGACAAGACTGGTAACATGTCTATTCGAGTAATTGAGGACCTCAACTTTTGCATCTTTCCACCAGAAACCCATGCCCCCTACCTGACCCACACCAGAGATGCAAATCCTTTTTGATATAAATGTTAATGGAAAGTTTGTTTTGAATATGGCCTCATACTCTTGTTATCTTCATCTTATGATGAACCCTAGCCTGTTCTTATTTGCTTTACTTATCTTGTTATCCTAGACTAGTTTTGTGACACATACCTTGTTTTCTTTCCCCTTTTGTTGGGTTCTTTCCCAACCACCCATGTGTTGGTGCTGAGTAAGGAGAAGGACAAGTTTGAAGGAATTCATTTCTAGAGTAGATCTCAGGCTTTTTGAAAGGATGTCTAGGTTGCTATAGCTAGATCCTTTTCTTTTATCTTTTTCTTTTGGGAAAAATTATGTAATGAACAATGAAAGCCATGTAATAGACTTAGTACTTTTATTTCTGCTTCTATTGACATTTTGTAATGTATCTGGTGCATGCTTATTTACTTGGAATATTATACATGACCCTCAATATCTTTTGTCTTTCTAAAGAGATGGATGTTTTGTACTTCCTTTAAATTTTAGTAAGGAGGTGATCTCGCCTCTTTACATCAACCCTCCATTTTAGATAATTTCCAATTTGATACACAAAACACTTAGCATTATTTAAACAAGTTCTCACTTAGAATTTAGGCTTTACACAAGCCACCACTTAGCATCATTCTCTCTCTTTCATGATATTAAAACACTTAGAACACATTAAACATATGACATTTTGCAATGTAACCCCTCGTCTTGGGTAAATTACACATTTCACTCAGACTATCAATTAATGCACAAATAGTTTGCAATTAAGCTCAGACTTGAAAAATAATCTTCATAAGAAGCCTTAATTTCTTTTCAAAAGATTAGAATCATTTTGTAAGTAACTTACTTAAGCAAAACTCCTAAGGTTAAGCCATAACCCAGGTCAGGGGTGTTACACACATCAAGGTGGAGATATCCTTATGGGTGATTATTGTCATTTAAAGATGAGTGGTGTTGGGATGGTGAAGATTGATATGTTTGATGGTGAAGTCAGAAAATTGATGGAAGTCCTACATGTTGTTTGGTTGAAAAAGAAACTCATCTCATTAAGAACACTAGAAGATAAGGGTTGTAAGTTTTCTGGTAAAAATGGAGGTATTGATTATTCTTAAAGTTGGTCGTGTTCTCATGAAGCTAGTGGGAAATTCATACAAACTATACATCTTTTAAGGTTCCACTATCTCAAGATCTACAATAGTATAAAGACACCACAAGGCTCTGACATATGTGTTTGGGACACATGTCCAAGACAGGGATAATGCTTCTAGGCAAGAGAAGATTGTTGTGTGGCGAAAGTATTGGAAAGTTAAATCTTTATGAGCATTCCATTATAAGAAATGTCAAGCGCAATAGATTTGATGTGACAATTCATTATCTAAATGATGCTTTAGATTATGTTCAGTCTGATCTATAGAGCCCTTCTTGTGTTCCTTCTTCAGTTGGTGCTATATATACGATGACCTTCGTTGTTGATTGCACAAGGAAGGTTTGGACTTATTTTCTTAAGAACAAGGATGAGATATTCTCTACATCTATGCAGTGGAAGTCTTTTGTTGAGAATCAAACCAACTAGAGCTGTAACACCTTACATATAGAACATGCATAAAATTAGAGTTGAATCATAACTTGCATCTCACTACAAAGGGGATGTCACAATCATGATATTCATTGCATACAAATAGAGTTAATATAACCGTTACAAGAAAAAGATAACAATTATCAAGTCATCAATGACACTCCCACATAAATTGCAGTAAACATGTATGACACTTAAACATGATATGTTTTCTCATAAATAGGAAAAGAAATCTAAACTAGGTATAGTTGGAACCCCTTCGAGTCTTTTTTTCTGAAGATCCACAAGCTAGTCCTTCCACGTCAAGTCCTCTATTCTTTCTCCTTACTTGCAGGCATCTCTCCAGCAACCATGCATCAAACAATTTGGAAAACATCTTAAAAACAACATGTAAACTGGAAATAAACTTTAGATATTGAACATTAGATAAGAGACATGCTTACTTTCAAATCATTTCTATTATCTTGAACTCTATAAGAATCCTTAGGTTTTGCACCAAGGTGCCTGTTCTCTTAGGCACAGAAGTGCCTCTTAGGTTTCTCTGAAGTGCCTCTTTTGTTATGCACCAAAGTGCCTCTTAGGTTTGCTTCAAGGAGCCTCTTAGTGAGGATCTTCTATAAGTTTTCTTCTATCATTATCTTTATCTTAAAAACTTTTAACTTGTTCTTAGGTATTATTCCTAACTTTACTCTTAATGTGCATGAGGGATGATATAATAACTATTGAAAATTAATTTGACATTCACTTCCATTATAGATTCATTGACTCGAATCTTTACAAGTAATTGAAACAATAGATAATTCATTCATATATTTCATACATTGTACATACATATATACAAGAAACCAATACTTATGTTCAAAGTGCATGGACCACTTACCTCTCTCTTAATTAAGATCCTAGTCACTCTTCTTAGGTTGATGACACCCTACTCACTTGCTTAGGGTTGACGAACCCTAATGACCATGTTCAATCAATTAACATTCATTAATTTGATATTCAACCTAATTTTTTGCGGTTTCATGGTTTATTAATTACTCCGGGAAAATCATGGCCAAAACAAGATATACAACCAATTCATTGTTATTCCTTGTTTCATTATCTTTCCCATGTATATATATATATATATATATATATATATATATATATATATATATATATATATATATATATGTAATTACCTACATCAAATGAATTTGATAGGAATTTCAGAAATCTAGACCAACCATAAATTTGAGAAAATATATGTGTGACACTATATACATAGTAGAGCACAAATGGAGTAGGTACCGTGTTGTTATGGACACAAACCATATTTGCCCACTTGATCCAGTCCCTCTCTACAAGGTGTACAACTTGACACACTTCAAAATTGCATACTTGCTCATGTAGTTTTGTGACAAATCATAAGATAAATAGGGGAAAAAATTGTCAAATCTTATTCTGTGTTATTGAATAAGAATAATTTGATGAATCTGACCTACAAGTAGCTTGGTTCCTAATGGAAAAAAATAATTATCAAAGATCAATACTGGTTAGAGATAGTGGTTGCTAACCTCAACATCATCTTTTCCGAGTTTGTATGGTCACATGGACCCCTAGTTCGAGACATGTATGTGGTGGATATTGCAGAGGGATTCTACGCCATGAGAATAGGAGAATTGAGGAATTTAAAGGCTTGAAGTTAGAAAATCTCATGCAAGGAGGGCATCAAGGATTAGAAATGTAAGGCAAACCAAAGGTGAGCATGAAGAAATTGACAATAAGATGCAAAATGCAACTTCAATTGGGTATGGTTTCATGAACAACAAGAAGAGGAACATGAAAATGGAACACGAGGTAAATGCGACTTATTAGAGAAGGGGATAAATTATCTAGGTTTGAAGCTTCTCGAAGGTAGTCAAAGCTTGCCTTTTCCATAGGTGGAGCTGTGAAGGCTTGAGTTTCTACGATGATGAACAAGTCACACAACAGTCTTAAACCAACTGGAAGGGTTAGGAGATGGGGTGGATTTAAGAATGATGATGAGGAATCCTCCTTTTTGGATGTCTAGTGAACCTTTTGAAGGTTTGAAAAGACTTGTATTTTTAATAGAGGGTATGTGATGGCTATACGATCTCACGGTTGAAGAAACAAGGGGCGAACATAGTAGTGAAATCCTTAAGAGTATTTGGAAAGAAAACCCAAATGGATTTGGGATTGATCAGACCAAGAGAGTGTGGTGAGAATTTTTGGGTAACCTTCTTGTGCTGGGATTTATCAGGGAAGAGATGAGAGGCAGTAAGGAAATCATGGACTGAGAAGTCCAGGGGAAGGGGGAGTCAGGCGGAGGAGACAACCTCCCCTCTTGCAAATGAGTCTGAGTCCTATAATCCGACCTAGATTGGGATCAAAGAGCCATGTGAAAGCTTAATTAAATGGAATTTAATTCAAGGGAAAAGTCCCATATCATAAATATTAGGATAATGAGGTGATTTAATGATATTCTTTCTAATTCAAACTGAAGCAACAAAGAGAGTACAAATATAACCAACATTGGCATGCTAACCAATTTGACTGTGAAAAATCCAAAAGTTAAGTTAGTTTATAGATTTGGAAAATACAACTATCTTTATTTCCCTTTTTATATTAATATATATATAATTCTCTACAATTATCTAGAAACAATTATAGGATTGAATTTTGAGGAAAGTTATCTAATATCATTTTTAAATCATACAATTTTTATGAGGCTATATTATGTTTAGGAAAAAGGTTAGTCACACTTTTAACTCCTTTTTAGTATATAATTGAGTTGATGGAAAGCTTAACATTATCTAATTTATACTATTGGAGCTTACTTTAGGTAAAATCACATTTGGATTCTTCAAACTAGGGTTTTAAGAATTTATAATAACTCAAGATTGGGCCGTTACAAGAGTGTAAATACTTTTCTGACTGACAACATCTTAGAGTTATATATGTTCTAAGGAGTTCAATAATTTCTATAGTGATTGTGGAATTCAAAGACATTATACAATGTGTCACATGACCCAACATATTGGTTACCAAAAAGAATGAATATAATGTTGCTGGAAAAGGCCTGATGCATGTTTCTCAATGTGGGCTTAGATACATCTTTCTAGGCTAAAGCTATATCAACCTCTTGTTATTTGGCGATATGTTCTCCGTCATCTTCTATTAATTTTAGGATTCCTGAAGAAGCTTTGTTTAGTAAGCATGTTGAATATTTGTATCTATGTATATTTGGTTAACCTACTTATGCACATTCTAACACTAGCAAATTAGAAGCTAGAGCTATCACAAGCATATTCCTTGGTTATGCTTCTTGGGTGAAAGGATATCATAGTTGGTGCAAAGATCCTTCTTCACTATTTTCTTGGTAGAGTGCAATGTTTTTTTTTGTGAATCTGCCATGGTCACTACTATGCAAGGCACAATAGCTCTTCTAAAAATTCTCTACAGGGCATCTCACAATAAGAGGAGACTAAAGAAGATGATGTCTCACAGGTTGATGAATAAGATCCCTATTCTATGCTAGATGGTTGAGTGTCTACTAAAGACAAAGAAGAGATTCCAGAGAGTTCTTACATTGTGTCCATAGGACAAGGCAAACAAAGCATCAAATATTGAAACACAATGGCTTTGGTGACTCTATGGTAGCCTATGCCCTTTCCAATGTTGTTCATGTGGATATTGGCGATGAGCCCACAAGTTTCATGATGCAGTCATAGGTCATAATGCTCCACAATGAATTTATATAGTGAAGGAAGAGATGGAATCTCTTCACAAGAATTAAACTTGGGAGTTTGTGGTATTTCCTACAAGAAAATAGTGGTCTACAAATTGGTCTATAAGAAGAAGGAAGGTAACAGACACGAGGAACACCTTGTTGCAAAAGCCTATAATCAAATTGATGGTATTGATTGCAATGAACTCTTCTCACCTATTGTCAAACATAGTTTCATATGGGTTCTTCTTTCTTTGGTAGCTATTAAAAACCTATAGTTGCAACAAATAGATGTAAAAATAACTTTTCTACATTGTGAACTAGAAGAAAGATCTACATGCAATAACCAAACAGATTTGAAGACAAAGAGAACCATGCGTGTTTGCTAGAGAGGACACTCTATGGGTTGAAGAAATCTCCTAGACAATGGTACATGAGATTTGAATCTTCCATGATGCACACGGATTTTCTAGGAGTAGCTATGGAACCTATGTCATTAAAAAGGGCTAGATGACAATTCCTTTAATTTCCAGCTGCTATATGTTGATGACATTATAATAACTTCTTGACATGCATTTGAGATAGCCAAGGTGAAATATCTTCTAGGTAGAGAATTTGATATGAAACACCTAGGTGAAGCTAAGAAGTTCTTGGCATGGAGATTCAAAGGGACCGGAAAGATAGAAGGCTTATCCTGATATAGGAGAAGTACATCAAGAAGGTTCTCCATAGGTTCTACATGTTAGATGTGAAGCATGTTTTAACTCCATTGGTCACTCACTATAGGTTATCCTCTTTACAGACTTCACATTCTGATGAAGAAGAGAAAAAGATGTAGCACGTACCTTACTTTAGTGCCATTGGTATCATCATGCATGCTAAGGTTTGCACTAGACCAGACATCACTTATGCAATCAATGTGGTTATTCATTACATGTTTCATCCTGGAAAGGCACATTGGCAAGTAATTAAGTGGATTCTGAGGTATTTGAAGGGCACTTCAAATACTTGTTTAGTCCTTCATGGAACTCAAGTCATCTTGATAGGGTATGTGGACTCCTATTATACATGTGACCTTGACAAGATGATATCTCTCACAAGTTGCATGTTCACATTGAAATCCAAAGGTGTTCGTTGGAAAGACACTCTATAAAATTACTATTGATTTGTCTATTATTGAAGCAGAGTACAAGAAATAAACCAAAGTTGTGAAGGAGGCTTTATGGATCAAGAGTTTGATGAATCAATTTAGCATGGTTCAAGAGCAAACTATTAGTCATAATGACAGTCAAAGTGTTATACATCTTAACAAAGCTCAAATGTTCCATGAGAGAATGATACATAGTGATGTCAAGTATCACTTCATTGGAGAAGTCATAGCTGAGGCAAGATTCAAATAAACAAGATTGGTACATTTGAGAATCTGGCCGACATGATGACAAAGACTTTTCTGTTAGCTATATTTCAACTTTGCTAAAAATTAGCTGATCTTCTTTCTACTCAATCTTTGCCCATGTAGGGCATGTAGAGGAGATGGTATTCTAAATCAATTTCAGATAGGGGAGAAAACTACAAGTTCTTTTCTACTTTCATGATTTTCTAGTTGAAGACAAGGTGAAGTTTGATAGGAGAGTGTCTTAAGCTTTCTAGAAAAGCTTCCTTGTTGAATCAGGCGTCTAGTCGAGCCTCAGTATCGTCGGGAAGCATTTTGGGCATATGGTATGCCTGGATTATATTTGTATTTACTGTCCAAGTGGACCATACATGTTTCTGAATTGGAAATCCATGTCCATGTTACAAACCGCATACAATCCAGTCAGAACGTAAACCCGGCCGAAAAATAAAACTATATGACTTTGAGACTTTAGATATGGGTCATATTCTTATAGATAGACCCCCCAACTCCTTCAAAATATGAAAAACAACAAAGAGACATCAAGAAATTTCTTTTTTGGAAGATCTAAAGCCACATACGGACCAAGGGTTTCCCTTAACATTTTGCGCCTCCAAAAGCTCATCTCTAAACAACCATTTCCTACAATTGGGTTTTGAGTGTAAAAGGCGATTGTGTTCTTCTCATCTCTTATATAATCATCATCTCTGTAATCTCTCTATTAATAATATCATCTAGACCTAGATGTAGGCTCTCACACCGAAATTTGCCGAACCACTATAAAACTTGTCTTTGTGGTTAATTACTTATTTTGACGTTGATCTTCATCGTAGTATTCAGTTTTGTTGTTTAGGTCTTACATTACCACCATACCCCGACATTTCTAGGTTGAATTATTTATAACAGACAAAGAGACAGACACCGCTTTCCATTTTGAAGTTGGCTTTGCGAGATTAGAATTCCACCTCCTTGCTAATGTAGAATACTGTTGCCACGGGGTCGTGGAAGGCCCACTGCTAAATCATAGAGTACGGAGATCAGAAGTCCACTTCCACCTTAACTTGTAGACTAGAATAGTTTGTTGACCCTGTAGGACCGGGGAAAGGTCACTGCCAGAGCACGTTCTGAAGCAGGATAATTACAAAACGCCAAAGCGTACGAATGAACATATTTATGCAATCATTGAAATTTGGTGTACAGCTGAGCCTAGCTACATAGCCATCCTTTTCAATATAACATTAAAAACTTTTAACATTCCCACTAAGAACTCATCTAGCACTATAAAGTATTTTTACTTTATCGTACTCCCCCTCCAACGTTGTGATTTCGTATTTCATTCTTAAACATATTTAACGTAGTCCCCTTCATGGGTCTACCAACCCTTCTCGGGTCTGGGTTGGCCAACTCCCTGACTATTCCCACCCACGTCCAGAAAATGTGTCTGTACTCGTGTTCGTATTTCTTTATTACAATAAGATAATTATGTATTAGATCATCTAGTTATTACATGCAATAATTTAGTTGATAGTTTCAGTGGTAGTAGTTTGAAGATGAAATAAAACTAAAACTTTGTTTAGTGAGATGTAGTCCTATGGCAAAGTATGTGTTTGATGTACATTTTTACATTGTAAACTCACCAAACTATACCAAACTAGTCCTAAACTAAGCAATTCGTTAAGTTTAAGGTTACACGTTTTTAAAATATAATACTATGGTTAATTTATGAGGCAAATTTTGTATTCCAAAGTAGAACCAGATAGAGAGTAAGATAATTCTTATTTTAAATAAAAAACATAGTAAGAAATTGAGTTTAAAAGTTGACCCTGGGTAATGGAGTGTGAAATTAGTCGCTACAGTTGTCAGATTCTGCCACTCCTCAGTACTACCTTTATTTACCTCCCCAATCCAATCACTTTTCATACCAGGTCATGCCTCGCAGTGTTAGAAAGATAACAAGGTTGAACCGTCAATTGGTCCTTGTGCGTTGTCAGAAAAATACCTCACTTAGAAGTGCTAATCGTGCAACAACGGTTTCATGGAAGAAATGGAAGAAGCTATATGGGTGGGGATCCAATAGAATGCCGCACATGGACGATGATGAAGAAGAAAATTGCAGCGAGCAAGAACTTGCTCACGATAGAAGAAATCTTGTCGCATATTGTTAACTGAATGAAGTGTAAACTTTGCGCTCTTGTTTGGTTTAAGATGGAGATCACAAAATTCGGATTGGATTAGTCGATAGATTCAGATTAGTGTATTTGAATTCAGTCATATTTTTGTTTAGTAATTCAATCCTGCTGCAAGTACTTGGACTGATCTCATATTTTTTTTCCAGTATTGCATATAAAATAAAATAAATATAAGAGAGTCACATTCGGACTAAGATTTTGAAATGTTGCTAAGAACATGACTGACTTGGCCTGAATTAGAAACTGTAAGTCCGGTTTTTGTCAAACAAAAAAAAATTACAATTTGACTGGATTAGTCGTGATTAGCGTTTCATGGTAAAAAAGACATCATCTGGTGTGAATCAGATCCCGAACTAAACAAACCCTGCAAGTATATGTCTAATTTTTTTTAGAGATGAAGGGTTCACAATCCAATAGTTATTTCCTCATGTAGTAACTCGTATGGTTCCAAGAATAAGTAAGTCGTAAAAAAACTCCCAGAAAAGTTGTAGATGCTGAAACTGAACGGGCTATTTGATCGGATCAGGAAGTCAACTGACTAAATGCAAGTATATTTGACTAGATAATATGACATTTTATCGGTTATAAATATGACCGACATTTTTTTTGGAGCAAAGGTAATGTTATATATTAAAAGCACATCAAGCAAGCGAAACCTGCTTATGTGAAACACCTACATAAAGTTTGAAATAGCAACAGAAAGAAAATTGAAAGGGAAATAAAGCTGATGAGAGTAGTGTTTAGCTAACGAGGGGGAGGCACCCCTTAACAAGCCCCTTGGTGTTTAAAAATTTAGCTTCCTAGAAAGTTTGCTGATAAAGCTTTCCTTTATCTAGAAAGACAAGTCACAATTGTTGCTGTACTAAGCTGACACCGGTCTCGTCGTCAACCATTTCTTTGAGATCACAAAGAAATGCAGCTTCTGATTCTCCTTCCTCTGAGTCTTCCTGCCTCCCATCTGCTAGTTTACCTACAATTTTGTAAGGATGTGAAGGTCGACATCTATTTGAGTTATAATATTTTTTGCCAAATTTTTCTTGTTGTTGAAAATTCTATTGTTTCTTTCTTTCCAAAGATTCCAGCAGATTGTGGTGAAAAGATCGCTGCTCTTGAAATTCTTGTAAAGTCTTAATGGTGTTGTTTGGATGGAGAAAGTGGCTTCCTGGAGATCAAGAAGGCAGTTTCTCATGAAGTGTGACAAGATAGTTTGGGAAAAAGAGCATTTAAAGATGATGTGGTTGACCGAGTCACTATTTTTTTTCACAAAGAGCACATCTAAACGGGCCTATGAAACCTTTTTTTGTGATGTTTTCACCTGAGAGAAGTTTGTTGTGTAAAAGAAGCCAAAGAAAAGTTTTGTATTTTTGTGGCCATTTCTATTTCCAAATCTTTGATGATGAAGGGGTGATACCTCTGTAGGAGAGGAAATTGTAAGCATGTTTGACCGAATAATCTTTCCCCCATTTCCAAGTGATGGTATTTGAGGTGTTGTTTTCCATGGAACATGATAGATGTCTGAATTCATTTTGACTTACCTGGGATAGAATACATCTTTTAAAGGAATTTGATCTATTACTGGTGATTAGCGAGAGAGCTTTATCAATCCTTAGGTTGAGGAGATTATTTGGAATAGACCAGGAAGGTCTGAGATTTAAGACAGAGTTATTTTCATACCATGGATCAAACCAGAAGGAGATAATTTTGTGTGAATGAGGAGGAGTGTTTAAAATTTGTGAGATCGTTTGGATGTTTTTATTGATGAATTTCCAAAGCGGGGAGGCTGTTTTCAAATGGATTTGGTGCCATGGTGGTGAGTTTTGATAATATTTGTGTATGATGAGATTGGTCCAGATTTTCTTTTTATTTTGAATTAGACTGTCAATGATTTTGGCAATAAGGCAGAGCGAGTGCGATTCAATGTTGATGATACCCCAACCTCCTTGTTCCAGAGGAGCAAAAATGGTTTTCCAATTTACTAGATGGTAATGTTTCCCTGGATTGCCCAGTTTGTGGAAGTTGTTCCAAAGAAAATTTCTCCGAATTTTATCTAGAATGGACTTTGTTTTTGAGGGTAAGGGAATGCAGCTCAAGAAGTGGGTAGTTATTGGTGTGATGACACTGTTTAGAAGGGTGAGCCTACCCGAGAGGTTGAGGAAGTTGTTTGCCCAGTTTGTGAGTTTAGATTTTATTTTTGAAATTATGGGATTCCAAATAGCATTTGTGATGTTATAAGGGTGATGGAGAGACCCAAATATTTGATTGAGAATTCTTCAGTCTTGCATTTTAGGAAGTCTTTGAGGTTCTCCAAAAAAGATTGATTAATATTAACCCCAAAGATGGAAGATTTTTGTATATTTACTTTTAGCCCAGAGATATATGAGAAGATACCTATGATCCTAAAAATATTTTGAACTGAGGATTCTTCTGGGGAGGAGAAGATGATGGTGTCATCTGCGAATTGAATGATGTTTTCCTTGCAGACATTGGGAGTGGAGATAAGACCATTTTGTTTTCCCATCTGAATCATGCGAGAAAGAATAGTGGTTAGGATGAAGAGGTAAGGAGAGAGAGGGTACCCTTATCTAAGTCCATTAGAATTATGGAAATAACCAAAAGGAACACCATTGATGATAGTGGAGAAGTGATTTGTTGATATACAAGCATGGATCTAGGAAATCCATCTGTCAGGAAAATTGAAGCCCTTAAGAGTATTTAACAGGCATTGCCAGTTTACAAAGTCAAAGGCTTTTTCAAAGTCCAGTTTGATGGCTAGGAGAGGGGATTTATTTTTGTGGCAAAGATGAATCGTTTCATTAACCATTAAAAAGGCATCTTGTATGCTTCTATTTTTGAGGAAGGCAGATTGGTTAAGAGGGGTGATGTCTTCCATGAGAGGTTTGATCCTGTTAGCTAATGTTTTTGCGATGATTTTGTATGAGGTATTAATGAGGCTGATAGGTCGGAAGTGAGAGATGATTTCAGGCTGACTATTTTTTTATTAGGGCGATGAAAGATTTGTTAATGTATTTGATGATGTTTTGTGGGTTTGAACTGGCGTGGAAGGCAGATAGAAAGGCAAGAAAATCATATTTATAATGGTTCCAGTTAGCCAAATAGAATTCCATATTAAGACCGTCAGGTCTAGGGGATTTATTTTTACCAAGGTCAGAGATAGCAGATTGTAATTCATCAAGGGTGAAGGGTTTGATGAGATCTTGAGGGTTTTTTATTTTCTTTTGACAAATGGTGTTCCATTGAAGGTTGTTGAGGCAAATATGATTGTGGTTGTTATTGAAGATATTTTTGAAATAGTTTTTTATATGTGTTATAATGGATTGTTTATGAGAAGTGAGTCTTCCATTTATCATTACATGGGTTATAGCATTATTTGTAAAGTTTTGGTTACAAATTTTGTGAATTTTTTTTGTATTTTTATCTCCTTCTTTAGCCCAAGAGATCTTAGCCCTTTATCTCTATCTTGTGTCAATGCAGTTGTTTATGTGGTCAAGATCAACTTTTATGGAAAGGACAAGAGCAGGATCGGCAGATGGGTCTTTGTCAACAAAGAGAAACTGGTCTTCAAGATTTTTTTGAAGTTCAGATAAGGTTGAAGGGTTTTGAAGTTTCCATTGTTTTATGTGAGTTTTTATATGTTTTGTGTTGTTTAGGGTATGAAGACCAATGTTTGTTGTTTGTGGGTTGGCAAGCGTCCAAGCTTCAAGACAGGATCTGGAGAAATTTTCCATGGAGAGCCAGCTGTTTTCAAATTTGAAGGGTCGAGACCCCTAAGAGTAAGAAGCAGTTTCAAGAATTAAAGGGAAGTGGTCTGAAATGGTTCTATGGGAGATATAGACAGATGAGAGAGGGTGTTTGTATTCCCAATGATTTGAACAAATGAAATGATCAAGTCTAGCAAAAGATTGGTTTCTAGACCAAGTATATAAGGCATTAGAGGGTAGGAAGTCGATCAGAGAGTGGTTTGTTAGCATCTGATAGAACTTTTTATCATCCGCTGTCATCGATAGGGAAGAGGGATTTGAATTGTGTCTATCTGAGATCTGGGTGATAAGATTAAAATCACCACCAAGAATCTAGGGAGACATGTGATAATTTGAAAAGAGGTAGTTTAGTTCCTCAAGGAAAATGGATTTATTATACCCTGGTTCCCCATAGATGCCAGAGAAAGACTAAAGATAACCGTCAGAGAGATTTTTGAAATCAATTGTTATGGAGAAATTTAGGATGGAAGAGTTTTGCGAGATTAGAGTCTGGTTGTTAAAGCCAACAATGATACCACCTTTAAAGCCCTTAGGATGTAGTTGAATCCAGTTTGTGATTCTATTACCACTGATAGTTTTGAGGGCAAAAGGGGTAAGAAAGGTTTTTGTTTCTTGGATGGTAATAAGATCGATTTTGTTTTTATAGATGTGGGAGTGAATTTTTTTCCTTCTTTGAAGATTAGCAGCCCCAAAAATATTCCAAGATGAAATTTTCATGATGGAGGGAAGAGATAAAAAAGGCTAAATAGATAAGCACAGAAAATGTGCTAGCCAGTTAGCACCTTTTCTTCGTCCATCCCATGAAAGATTCAAGATTGTTAAGAACATTGTGTGCGTCATCGTCATCTTCAAGATGAAAGCCTATTTTATTTGCAAAAGATGTGAAGCTTTTTTATGTTTGACCAAGAAGCTAGATCTTCTATTGTATTAAAATCTTTGTTAATTTTTTTTTGATAAGGAGTTATTGATAATGAAGTCGCAGAGGAATCATTACTGAAAGAGCAAGGAGGAGGGTTACCTTTCTTTAATCTGTTGATGATGCTGGAGCCTTTGGAGTCGATTTGGTTTGGCTGTAAGATCTTTTGTAGGTAGCTGGAGTTGGGCTTCTGCTGAGGGCTCTCCTGTTCCGAACTCTGCAAAGGGTTATCATTCTTGTGATGAGATGAGTCTTGAAACAAGGTTGTTTGATGGTTTTTGTTTGGTGAATGGTAGCTTTCCTTCGTAGAGGAAGGAGATGGGAAAGTGTTGCTTCTAGGTTTGAAATTGTTAGCAGGGAGAGAGGGTTCAAGAGATCTGGTTCTTTTCTTATTTGGAAGGTGATAGGAGTTTTCAGAGTAGTTTGAGGTTTTCCTAATCCAAACATGGTATCTGTCAAGTGAAGCCCTGGATTGCGAGATAGAGATTTTATCTTTATTTGGGCTAAACTAAGATGGTGGATGAGAAGAAAGGTCAGAGAAGGCAGTGCTGCTTATAGTAGGGTGTTCAGCTGCAAGTTTTAGATGATAGATGGACTCACCAATTCTAATGTTGATGGAAGGCGGTAGGGAGATGGCGACTTTGACTGAAAAGAGGCAGTAGGCTTTGATGAATTGATTAGGGTGTAGCGTTTTTGGGCTGATGTATTGGAGAGTGGCCCCGATAGAATGAGCGATGCCTCTAAAAATCTCAATCTCCCACAGATGGGGAGGGAGATTTGAAATGGCTACCCAGTCTAAGCCGCCAGCTGGGGCAGGGAAAGAACCAGAGTCGGCAGACCATTTTGATAGTCTAGCCATGATAAAGCTCGAGCCACATGGAATGGTGAGCACTTGGTTGAAAATATGATTAATCTTCGTTCCTTCAGGGACAGTGTAAATAAGCTGGGTGGGCAAGAATATTTTTGATTTGAGGATAGTGTGACTAGGAAGAAGAAGAGCTAAGGCCCGTGTGATGTCTAAGACGTTGATAGGGTTGTTGTCCAGGTTATTTTCAACTGAAACTAGGATACTTCTAAGAGAGAATACTTTGAGCAAACACATAGAGTTTGCAGGGAGATCAAGGGCAATAACATATTCTAGGTGGTCGGGGACCTTCATGGTTGGTAAGGTGGAAGGATGGTTTTGACAGAGAGTTTTTGCAGAAGGAGTTTTTGGAGGAGGGTTTTTTTGTTGTGGGCTGTGCTTTGCAGTTGAAAGGTTTCTAGGCGAGTGAAAGGGTTTAGATATAGGAGGGAGCCGGGTGTTTGTGATCGAGCGGCAAGGAGGGGTATCGTCTGCATGTTCAGGCGGGAGATTTGCGAGGCATGCAAAATTGGCGAGGCATGCAAAATGGTTTTTTGAAAGGTAATGATGATGGGTGGGAGTAGCATTGTGCCAGTGGTCAGAAAAATGCCTTTTTGGGGCAGCAGAACTTCTTTGGAAAGATGAGGTTTTGGTCGAGCGAGTGTGCATGTAGGAGGAGTGGAGGTTTTGCTGGTATTTGTCACTGTAAGGGAAAAGGCGGGCCTTACAGAACCTTTTTATATGCCCTAGACGACCGCAACTGAAGCAAGAGTGTCGAGAAAAACATCTGGAAGTTGAGTGGTTGTTCCTGAGGCAGAGAGAACAGAAAAGGGCTCGAAAAAGTCTTTTTGGGGGGACCGGAGTCCAGATCCGGGCGGTGGGAGATTTTTCTAGGGTATTGTTTATGAGAAGGGAAGATTTTGCTTGACCCAAGACGGGAAAGGAAGAGTTTAGGCGAGTGATGTCCTTGGGGATGATATCTCCGATCGGGGGAGATTTGAGAAGAAGGGTTTTATATAAGGAAGATAATTTTGGCTTGTAATTTTTACCTTTAAAAGATGGGGAGGGAAAAAGCTTGTACCTTTCAGCGATAGAACAATGTTGTTGGACCGAGGGTGATGTGACATAATCTTCTTCTTCCTCTGACCCTGAAGAGATGGAGATGGGCCAAGATTTTTCTCCCATGGGGGGTTGATATTCAGCTCTTACAAAGAGTTGGTCCGCCGAGTTGGAAGATGAGGAACTATCTTGATCATGTTTTTTGTAGAGGTGGGCAAGTTCTGGGGGAGAGTTATGAATGAAGTCTCGAACCCAGGCACGGAAGGTGCGATTTTCTATCGGTTGTAAGAAAATCGACCACTTTGGTTGAAGGTTCAGTTCCTTGCACATAAAGTATCCAGTCGAACACGTATACAAAAGGACAAAAGTCGACAAGGCAATAGGTCGAGTAGCGCACATGTCGAACCAAGTATCCAATCAGATATCTGTTGAGTTAGATATTTGACCGGACAGTAGTAGTATGCAATTTTCTCTAAGCCCATCCAACTTTTGCAAACCACCTGTAACGAACTGGATAGCCATTTGACATTAAGTGTGGTTCAATATAGTTAAGTAGGCTTTAAGGATGATCAAGATGACAATGAATATCCAACAAGTGAATAACCGTAATAAAGTCAAGTGACCGTTGTGCGACACTAGATTTCGACTAGAGAAAATACTAAAATAGTGTGAAACAAAACAATATTTTGCTTCTAAAAATGATAAAACACTGACCATGTCGGATGTGGCGAAACAAACAGGCGGCACATGTGTGTCTATGTTTCTTTAATTTCTAGAATGCTCAATAGGCCTCAAATTGCCACGTCCTTACATTTCACACAAGTGTTGATCATCTTTTTCGCTTCAAAAATAAACATCACGAAAGAAAAACACATATCATTTTTTCTAAATATTTGAGAACATGACCAGAACACAATACAGATCTACAAACCTATATCACAATTTTATTGCGTCTATTTGTACTAATTGTAGAGAAATAAAATCATATATTTTTAATAATAAAGAAAAGAAAGAACTTAATTCATTATATATATGTGTGTGGATATATGTGTGTGTAGGGGTTAGCTTTAATTCCCGCACGGATAGTCTGGAATTTGCTAAACGTGTCGCTCAAAAAGTAACTATTTGGTCAAAAAGTAACACTGTGGACAGAAGTTAACTATGTTGATAAAAAAATAACTATGCGACTCAAAAAGTAAAATCGTGCAAGATACATAACAGATTTTTAGAATAATATGTAATTGTATATTTATTATAGCTGTTACAAATGTAGTTGTTTATGCATGAAAAGTAAAAGTTTGTAAGGTAAAGTAACCCTCTACAGATGCGTTTGGTACATGGTGAATCACAGTGATAGGGAATGATGGTGAAACAAAAATGTTGTTTGGTACACATGGTGGTAGTGATAGGGGATTTTTCCGTGGTGAACCCACGGTGAATTTTGACATGTTTTTGTCCCCATGGAAAATCACGGTGAATGATGGCGAAAATAGTTCTTTTTAAGTCTCCATCAATATATGGACATATGTGCAAAGAAAAATTATATTATATTTTTTCATCCCTCCCTATGCAACATGTTTCACTCCAAGATTTCTTTCCTGCCAACAAATTCTGACTTCTCATCAAAACTTATTTGCTCTAAATACTATTTATATATCTTATTTTTTTGAACAATTTTTTTTTCCGTTATTTTTTTATTTTTTAATGTACCCATTATCAACAAAAAATATTTATTTATCATTAAAAATCTTCATTCTAACAGAAAAAATTTCCACCACAATATTTCTCTCCAAGACAAGTTTTCTCCCTCCAAGACCAAATTTCCCGCCACACGTTTTCCCCCCAAGACACCTTTTTTCCCTCCAGGACAACATTTCCGGCCGCACATTTTTTCTTCCAAGATAAAATTTCCAACTAAATCTTTTTTTTACAAGATAAAGTTTTCAGTAAATTTTTTTTCCCACCAAGAAAAGTTTTCCGCCACACATTTTTCCTCCAAAATATCTTTTTCTCTCCAAGACAATGTTTCATGCCACACTATTTTCCCCTCAAGATAAATTTTCCCACTAAATATTTTCTCCTACAAGACAAAGTTTCTCGTCAAATCCTTCTCTCCTCCAAAAAAAACTTTCCCGCCATAAGAAATTTTTATGTATAAGGTATTTAATAAGTAGAATTTATATTTATATGAGGTGTTTTCTATAGAAATAGTTTCCTATCCCCATCACCGTAACCATGTAACAAACAACACTTTTTGAATATTTTCCCATCCTTTGACCATCACCATGCAGGTGTTACTGAAAAACAAATTTTAACAACTTCACCATCACCGTCACTTTCACTGTCACCGTCACCGACTCACCGTCACCATCACCACGTATTTTGTCACAATGTACCAAGCATAGTTTATATGTATAAAGTAATAAACTCTAAAAAAAGTAACCAAAATGTAGAGCGGGTAGCTACGGACATTGAATGAACTCATATATATATATATATATATATACTCAGGTGTGTTTGCATATCAAGACTATTTTTTATAAAATATAAACCATTGATCTTCACCGTCATACTATAACTAGGTTACATACAAATTTTGAGCCCATTTGGATGAGTGTAAGTCACTCATCCAAGGGCAACAAAATCGACGCGCGAAACTAATTTGAAATATATAATTTTTGCGGTCTTTATAACATGACCTATAAATGTCCAAATGTGCTCAAATTTTGCATATGAGCTATTGACAAGATGTTTAAGAAGATCAATGGATTACATTTTTGAAAAAAATATTGCATCATGAAAAACTACTTGAGTGTATTCTACTCCGAATACATTCGAGTGTATTCTAGCCTGACTATATATATATATACATATATATATGTATATATATATATATATATAGTCAGGCTAGTGTACACTCGAGTGTACTCGAGGCACCGTACACCTCAATCATTTTTAAATATGCAATAACTTTTTGAAAATTATAAACTGTTGATCTTATTAAATATCTTAAGAATATACTATATAATAAATTTTAGCTCATTTGGATACTTATAGGTCATGAATATAAAGGAGGCAAGAATTATGCATTTCGAATTAGTTTTGTGTGCCGATCAAATGAGCTCAAATTTTGTATGTCGCCTATTATTATTGTAACTATGAAGATCAATGGATTAGATTTTGGAAAGACAAGGACTAGATAGGAAAACACCATTGAGGTGTATAACGTAATCTATACACTCGAGTGTATTCTAGACTGACTCTCTCTCTCTCTATATATATATATACATATATATATATATATATATATATATATATATTACATAACATAAAAGTTTATAAGCATCGAAAATAATACTAATATAAAGTTTTTTTTGGTAACCCAGGGGACTCGTAGGGCTTGTGTTGAGCCCAACCTGGGGAGCACAGCCCCATCCCATAAGGAGCATAGCCCATTAAGTCGCACAGAGGCTGGCTGTGCTACGGGAGAAATAATTTTGAACAACACCACCAGGTAGATTCGAACCTGACACACTTCATGATGGGCCCTGTGTTGTGACCACCTGAGCTACTTCTCGTCGACACTAATACAAAGTTACATGATTATTCAATTATTATTATCTCTCACCATAAAATAAGGCATGAAAAAATAAAGGTATACATCTAGTAACATGTATGGCCATTTGTAGAGGACAATTTGACCATTCTAAGTTATCCTTAAGTCCACATCATGTATATGATCTTCTTAAGTTCATGCTCTCTAAATCTCATGTACTTGATAATTTTAGGAATATCACCAAGCAAAAGACAATAAAGGTATGCATCAGAACACTTTTGACTATGTGCCTATAGACTTTATTTGGACACTATCATGGGTTACAAGTACAAAAGGGACATTCCCAAACAAAGAGAAGGCTACCAACATATAGATAAGTTCTAAAAGAAATATTTAGAAGAATGATGCATCACACTTTAAAAGAAACATTGGATATCAACATTCTTGCCATAATAATCATTCACCACGTTACAATAATAACAATTTTACATGTATTGACAATATAAATATAACTAAAATAATGCCATAACACCATAGAATCATAGATAAAAAATAATTATGTAAAAATAGAACTCAAGAAGATTACACACACTGTGATGGAGTGGATTTTTGAAATCCATAAATATCCAATAACATATTAGAACCCATATCTTGAGTTATAATGAGAGTTCCAAGTGTTTTAGTAAAGTTGGAATGTTGATTGAGATTTATATAATGATTAAGATCTTTCTCTTAATGCCTTTTTGAGGAATTTTTTTGAGTGGTCCAACAGATGAGTTTTGTCACCAAATTTGAGTATAAGATAGCTCCATAGGTGTGGGAGTTATGGTTAAAATTTGGTGGCATTTTGAGGTTCCTAGAGGAAGTTATTAAGGTATGAAATTTGTAAATTAATGTGCTTTTTGAGGATTTTTTAGACCAAAGTTTAAGGGCGATGGATGTGTCACACACCCTTGGTTTGGGCTGCGTCTGCATGGACAAGTCTGGGCCGTCCACATCTGATCTAGCATCTGGGACCATTAGTTTGAATGGGTCGCAGATGGGCTCAAGCGAGGGACTCACTCACACCGTTGGATTGAAGATCAAGGGTCACCGAGTTATCCCTAACCTTGCGGTTACCTCCTTGACTGCAGGCTTGGACCACGATGTCATGGTGCTCTCTTATTGTGGGAGGTGGGTGAGAACCATCTGAAGAGTTCATCTTGGCTCAGTGGGATTAGTCACTTGACCCTTGTTTTGTACCCTGTCGTGAGGAGACGAGAGAGTTCTACCTTCTTGTCCTCACTACATCTCCATCGGGTGTTACAAGTGGTGTGAGGAAGAGGAGTAAGGGGGTAGAAAGGGGATACGAGGAAGATGAGTAGGTAGGAAGGAAGGTTGAGATCGACCGAGCCTCATGCGGGTGCTTTCGTGGCCTAGTGTGCGGACGGTGTGGCTGGCGAGGTCAGGTTCGGCCAGAGAGGAGCTTGGATCTAAGGCCGGTGCTCCACTCCCTTTAAGCTTGGTTTAGGAGTACTGCTGGGTTCCTGGTGGTCTACCGGAGCTATTCGAACTAGGAGGGGTCGAGAAAGGGCTCCATAAGCGAGACCCCCCTTTTTTCTCCGCCGCAAAGGACCTCCATGGCAGCGAGCTAGCGGAAGTGGAGATCTGGAGGGCGCCGCAGACTTCAAAGAGGCCGTGGAGGGAGGCTGACGGACGCTGATCGTGATGGTGGCATGAAGAGACGACGAGGGACAGTCGAACCCGAGCCCTTGCTCATCGGAGTCCCCCTGTGCGGCGGCGCCCGCTAGGAACAGAGTCCCGTTAGGGACTGGTCGCGTGAGGAGAAGGGAGGACCGGGTCTACAACCCTGAACCGGGTCCAATCCCTGAGAATCAGCTAAACAGCCCGAGAACCAGCCGGCCCAGTACGAGCCAGGAGAAAGAACCGGCCGGCTCAGCATGAGTTAGGACTTAGGAGTCGCGCCCAAGATGGCCACATGTCAGCGGCCGATTGGCCGTTCAAAGGTAAAATCTCAAATATATGCAGATCTTGTTTAATTCATAGAAAATAATACGAATGTCAGAAAAATACAAATAAGGTATCGAAATTCTCAAAAAAATGCGTAGAACAACCTGGAACAATAATAACATAAGTTTGATGATTAAATCATAGTGATATCATGTAAGATGTGTAATGCTCATATGATGGATAATAAATATCAAACGATTCCCTAAAATTATGAGAAAATACCTATAAATCATATTTCATGTTTATAATGTGTATGATGTTAGTTATGGTCATGATGAAGTACGAAATCATGTAATTTTCTTAATATGTCTAATTAGGGCTAATAATCCTAAATAAAATGTATTAAATACATTAATGATCAATAAATGATGAAATGTACAGAGTAATCTCATATCAGTATATGGAACCTCAGTTTTAATTATGAGATCATCATGATGAACAGAATCTATGTTATATGAAGATGCATATTAATGCATGTTATAAAACCCTAATCTAGGTTAATGATGTAACCTAGGGTTAATTAATGTGCACAAAAATGCTATGGAAGATAATGTATAGATAACAGACCATAATCTGTAAAATGACATCAGTTTGATAATTCTAAGTCAAGAAGACAAGTAATAATGTATATAACCTAATGAGATAAGCAAACCCTAATGGACATAACTAGGGTTAAGATGATATGCAAGATGATAAGAACCTGATGATAGTGTATGATCTTGTCTTAATCAGGTTTAATGAAGGATATAGTTGATATCAGGAATATGTTGTGAATAGGATGTCTCTTTAGAAGGTACGCCATTACCTCTTACTTGGCTTATTATACAATATGCTTGTGTTATATGAGTAGTAAAATACTTGGCATATGGTATTGATTGAAATGATTGTTCTGGTATGATATGTTGCATGATTTTCCATACTTATTGCTATGAACACATGAAACATAATATATCTGTTCCATTATATCTAAGCACTTCAACTCTTTGGTAGTAAAGTGCTGGAAATAAGTACTTCAACTCTTTGGTAGTAAAGTACTTGGAAGTGATCCAACTCTTTGGTAGTAGATCACATTGTGAAATGATCCAACTCTTTGGTAGTAGATCATAAAGGCCTTAATGCATTCAACTCTCAGGTAGTAAATGCATGAATGGTATAATGGAAAATGTGCTTAAAATATGTGTTCTCTTTTGTTGATGAATATATTTGTGCAAGTATACACTTTTCTTATATTTCTTTATAATTGCCAAGTATTAGTTTTATCTTATTGCCAAGATATGATGAGAGGTATATAAAAGACATGTAGGCATACTCAGTACAATATTCTTGAAATATTGTGCTGACGTGTACCACATGTAATCTTTTTGTTTAGGTTGTGGTTATGCTCTTGAAGATCCAGGATAGAGTGAGTTGTGTAGCGAGCTGATGTACAGGTGGACCTGTTGTCTTAAGATCCTGTAGTTTAGTTGTAGTACATGTATATATAGTAGTTTGCTATTCAATATGTAATATCGAATGTTGTAACAATTCATGTTGTAATTATATGTTGAATGGTGAACATGTGTGTATGATTTTATTATTGTTCATGTACATGTGCTACTGATTGTTTTCCTTCTGACTCCCTTGATTTTCTTCTTGTTAGCCTAGTGTGGGATGTTTAAATTGGGATTCTCTCTGAGGTGAGGGTTTCAATTTGGACGTCACACATCAGATTAAGTTGTGGAAAATCCGGGGACGTCACAGGTGGTATCAGAGCATGAACAATAGCAAAGCCTGACATTTGCTCATTATGCAACTCGAACTAAAGAACCTTGAACCTTAATAATCTTTTAGGGTTAGATTAGTCATCTTTTAGAGACTAGATCTGACCTAGCTTCTAGGTTAGCACCTAGATGTCCGAGAACTAGGTCTAGACTGGTGCTTGTTGAGTAGCAAGTCCTTAGATGTCATTCTTTCCTTGTAGTGCAGCGGTATGGGACGTTGCACTATTTGGAAATGATGTGTATCAAGGGAAGAGAAACCCTAGACATATTGCGCACGTTGTCTAGAGTAGCTACACTAGTCTACCCCTTGTTCTCACCCTTTTCACTAGTTTTCATGACACTGGACCCTCTACTATGTGTGGGACACTCGTTTTCAGGATTTGGTTTTGGATTCCAATCGGATCGAACCTTGATAGTTTTCTCTGACACATGTTTTATCGGAGAAAAACTATATAATATTTTATTATGTATATGTATTACGAAAATGTGTCCCCACACATGTACGAGTAGGAGGTGATCATGCAACCTAAGTGAAAGTGAATGACATCAGTCTAGAAGAGAGTGTAGTTCTACATTAGATGTCTAGAGCCTTGTTGGAATATATGATAGATGGAATAGATGAAATAAGCTATGATGTAAGTCTTACATAGATGATATAAGATGGTTTATGATGATCGATGAATGCCTTTGAGGACTTAAGTCCAGTTTTGAGGATTTGAGATAAGTGTTGATGATGCAAGTAAATCAGCTTTTATGAGATGAGATGTGTTAAGTTAAGACAAGGTTGTGAGTCAACATGGGCCTCAATCTCTTTTACGATGGAGGACCTCTAGTGTTCGGACCAGTTTTGGGGTTAGCTCAAGAGAGAGCAAGACCCACAGGGAGAAGGTCATAGAACCTAGACTCTGTGATATGAGAAATACGAGAAATATGGGATATGATATGTCCTAAACTAGACTACTCCTGAGTGATTGAGATGAGTTGCTTAATGCATGATTCCTATAGTCTTGTTGAACCCTAGATGTCCTTGGGAAGACCAAACCCTAGAGACAAAGAGAGGCTGGTTATATGTGCATATGTGAACATGAATATGAGTGTCTGCCATCTGGGTGAGGGAGAGAGCCCAAGACCCTGGAGGAGGTAGCTATGTTATTTTCTGTGAAGCCTCATGCTCGGGTTGGTGGTTTCCCACATTGGAATCTAGTGGTGTATATAAGAGTGCTTTGGGTAAGATGTTTCATGGGTAGAAGGCCTATGAAGAGAATCACATAGCATGTTTTGGTTTGTGCTTATATGGCTAGAGCTTGGAAAGCTATCACTAGTGCCAATGAGGTAATCTGAGAATCCTAGACTAGAGAGGGAAGATGAGTATGTGCTTATGAGATACTCATAGATTTGAGTTAGCTCAGAGAGACTGAGCATGGCACTACTCTCAAGTATGGGTTAGGGGAACCTCGATTGGACTTGTTGATATATATATGATTAGCCACTCACATAAGTTTGTTTAGCACAATCATGATAAAATATATGTAAGCATGTGATTTAATATCGATATGTGATATATAGACATGATATAATGGAAACCGAGAAGTAGTTGAATAGATATCAATGCCTAAATGGTTAACCATATATATGTGAATAATGATGCTAATGCGAAATTGTTGGTTAATCTTGTGATGAAATCACTAATAAATGTTGCAATTTACTATGAGCAATGAAATAACATCATATGAATGAAACATGTTGCACCAGGTGTTAATTTTTAGTGATTAATAACGATGAAAAATATAGTTGACAGCTAACACAAAATAATGATTATGACACCTTGATATATGGGTTAACCTTAGTTAACTTCTTTAGAACATGGTAATATGAAGTTGAGTAATAGTGTGTGGGTAAAGATGAAGATGCAACCCTAACATATGAAATATGTCATAAGATGATCAAAGTTCCTAAACCCTAGTTTCTTTTAGAATCTCCTAGAGAGACATGGACAGTTGTGGGGAGTTGCTGGTGGACTTTTTGTACATAGAATGGTGCCTACATGTGGATGAAGACATGGTAGTTCTCCTTGGAGTATGAGTATGGTTGTCTTTCAAGGACGAAAGTTCTTTTAAGATGTATATGATGTGACAAAGTGGGTTTTCCTGGCTTAATATTCGAGGACGAAATATCGTTTAAGGTGTGTAGGATGTGATGGAGTGGATTTTTGAAATCCATAAATCTCCAATAACATATTAGAACCCATATCTTGAGTTATAATGAGAGTTCCAAGTGTTTTAGTAAAGTTGGAATGTTGATTGAGATTTATATAATGATTAATATCTTTCTCTTAATGCCTTTTTGAGGAATTTGGTTGAGTGGTCCAACAGATGAGTTTTGTCACCAAATTTGAATAGCAGATAGATCGATAGGTGTGGGAGTTATGGTTAAAATTTGGTGGCATTTTGAGGTTCCTAGAGGAAGTTATTAAGGTATGAAATTTGTAAATTAATGTGCTTTTTGAGGATTTTTTAGACCAAAGTTTAAGGGCGATGGATGTGTCACACGCCCTTGGTTTGGGCTGCGTCTGCGTGGACAAATCTGGGCCATCCACATCTGATCTAGCATCTGGGACCATTAGTTTGAATGGGTCGTGGATGGGCTCAAGCGAGGGACTCACTCACACCGTTGGATTGAAGATCAAGGGTCACCGAGTTATCCCTAACCTTGCGGTTACCTCCTTGACCGCAGGCTTGGAACACGATGTCATGGTGCTCGCTGATCGTGGGAGGTGGGTGAGAACCATCTGAAGAGTTCATCTCGGCTCAGTGGGATGAGTCACTTGACCCTTCTTTTGTACAATGTCGTGAGGAGACGAGAGAGTTCTACCTTCCTGTCCTCACTACATCTCCCTCGGGTGTTACAGGTGGTGTGAGGAAGAGGAGTAAGGGGGTAGAAAGGGGATACAAGGAAGATGAGTAGGTAGGAAGGAAGGTTGAGATCGACCGAGCCTCATGCGGGTGCTTTCGTGGCCTAGTGTGCGGACGGTGTGGCTGGCGAGGTCAGGTTCGACCGGAGAGGAGCTTGGATCTAAGGGCGGTGCTCCACTCCCTTTAAGCTTGGTTTAGGAGTACTGGTTGGTTCCTGGTCGTCTACCGGAGCTCCTCGAACTAGGAGGGGTCGAGAAAGGGCTCCATAAGTGAGACCCCCCTTTTTGCTCCGCCGCAAAGGACCTCCATGGCAGCAAGCTAGCGGAAGTGGAGATCTGGAGGGCGCCGCAGACTTCAAAGAGGCCGTGGAGGGAGGCTGACGGACGCTGATCGTGATGGTGGCATGAAGAGACGACAAGGGACAGTCGAACCCGAGCCCTTGCTCACCGGAGTCCCCCTGTGCGGCGGCTCCCGCTAGGAACAGAGTCCCGTTAGGGACTGGTCGCGTGAGGAGAAGGGAGGACCGGGTCTACAACCCTGAACCGGGTCCAATCCCTGAGAATCAGCTAAACAGCCCGAGAACCAGCCGGCCCAGTACGAGCCAGGAGAAAGAACCGGCCGACTCAGCATGAGTTAGGACTTAGGAGTCGCGCCCAAGATGGCCACGTGTCAGCGGCCGATTGGCCGTTCAAAGGTAAAATCTCAAATATGTGCAGATCTTGTTTAATTCATAAAAAATAGTACGAATGTCAGAAAAATACAAATAAGGTATCGAAATTCTCAGAAAAATGCGTAGAACAACCTGGAACAATAATATCAGAAGTTTGATGATTAAATCATAGTGATATCATGTAATATGTGTAATGCTCATATGATGGATAATAAATATCAAACGATTCCCTAAAATTATGAGAAAAATCCTGTAAATCATATTTTATGTTTATAATGTGTATGATGTTAGTTATGGTCATGATGAAGTACGAAATCATGTAATTTGCTTAATATGTCTAATTAGGGCTAATAATCCTAAATAAAATGTATTAAATACATTAATGATCAATAAATGATGAAATGTATAGAGTAATCTCATATCAGTATATGGAACCTCAATTTTAATTATGAGATCATCATGATGAAAAGAATCTATGTTATATGAAGATGCATATTAATGCATGTTATAAAACCCTAATCTAGGTTAATGATGTAACCTAGGGTTAATTAATGTGCACAAAAATGCTATGGAAGATAATGTACAGATAACAGACCATAATCTGCAAAATGACATCAGTAAGATAATTCTAAGTCAAGAAGACAAGTAATAATGTATATAACCTAATGAGATAAGCAAACCCTAATGGACATAACTAGGGTTAAGATGATATGCAAGATGATAAGAACCTGATGATAGTGTATGATCTTGTCTTAATCAGGTTTAATCAAGGATATAGTTGATATCAGGAATATGTTGTGAATAGGATGTCTCTTTGGAAGGTACGCCATTACTTCTTACTTGGCTTATTATACAATATGCTTGTGTTATATGAGTAGTAAAATACTTGGCATATGGCATTGATTGAAATGATTGTTCTGGTATGATATGTTGCATGATTTTCCATACTTATTGCTATGAACACATGAAACATAATATATCTGTTCCATTATATCTAAGCACTTCAACTCTTTGGTAGTAAAGTGCTGGAAATAAGTACTTCAACTCTTTGGTAGTAAAGTACTTGGAAGTGATCCAACTCTTTGGTAGTAGATCACATTGTGAAATGATCCAACTCTTTGGTACTAGATCATAAAGGCCTTAATGCATTCAACTCTCAGGTAGTAAATGCATGAATGATATAATGGAAAATGTGCTTAAAATATGTGTTCTCTTTTGTTGATGAATATTTTTGTGCAAGTATACACTTTTCTTATATTTATTTATAATTTCCAAGTATTAGTTTTATCTTATTTCCAAGATATGATGAGAGGTATATAAAAGACACGTAGGCGTACTCAGTACAATATTTTTGAAATATTGTGCTGACGTGTACCGCATGTAATCTTTTTGTTTAGGTTGTGGTTATGCTCTTGAAGATCCTGGATAGAGTGAGTTGTGTAGCGAGCGGATGTACAGGTGGACCTGTTGTCTTAAGATCCTGTAGTTTAGTCGTAGTACATGTATATATAGTAGTTTGCTGTTCAATATGTAATATCAAATGTTGTAACAATTCATGTTGTAATTATATGTTGAATGGTGAACATGTGTGTATGGTTTTATTATTGTTCATGTACATGTGCTACTGATTGTTTTCCTTCTGACTCCCTTGATTTTCTTCTTCTTAGCCTAGTGTGGGATGTTTAAATTGGGATTCTCGCTGAGGTGAGGGTTTCAAATTTGGACGTCACACATCAGATTAAGTTGTGGAAAATCCGGGGACGTCACACACACTCTTTATAATTATGATTTACATAAGTACCATGACTTATATATATTTCACTCAAAAAATTTAGCTTGCATAATAGAGAGACAAGATTAGCATTTAAGTCGTTAATTACGTCTAGTATTTCAAAAGTATAGAAGGAGGGGTATAAAGACCCATAAAAAGAGAGTAGCTCAATATTCACACTACTTCAGATGATACAAATTTAGGAAAGTAGAACTTTAGTTTAGATATTAAAAGGAGCAATGTTTAAGAAATTTGCCTCATTGTAGGAAATTAAGAATTATAGTCAATTAATTTCCAAACATAAATAAAAATCTGCACATACCCGATCTTCACAATTAATGCTACTTTAGATGTTGAAATACATTATTTCTCCTTCTCAATCATAGGCAGTAAGTTACAACACAATGAGATTCATTACACTTGAAAGTTGTAATGGAGTGTGGTGAATTCATTTTGAAAAAAATTTGTACGCAAGACTGGTTCATAACTAAAAGTGTATCTAGACCTAATATTGGTACCTGATCTGAATTTTGGGTTTAAATCTTGAAGATACACATATATAATGTGAGGGGTGTGATTATCTATTGTGTTTTTCAAAATATAATTTTAGATATGTTCTTTCTCTCTTTCATCGTCTATTCCTTATATCGATCATCATAGTTAGATATACCTCCATAGATTCATTTGAATTCAAATTACCGTTAAACCATATACTTAAATTCTAGACGTTTTAACTCGTGAAATTACTAGCACAATTTTTTATTTATAAATTACATACTATGCTAATTTATATAACTAATACTAAGGCGGTTAATCAAATGGTATGGATTATCAATCTAACTATATTTTATAAATAAAATACTTTTATATAGCATCAGTCTTTAGATGAAGACATCTTTTGGATTTGTCTCATACAAGTAAATGCTACAAATTTATATCACTACTATAAGCAAAGTCGTAGACTAAGTATACATAAGTCACTGATGGAATACTATAAGTATATGTACATATATATGTCCATATGTTAGTCTAATTGGATTCGACCTATTGGTATCCAACACAATTATGAGACTCACATTTTTAGTGAATAGAAAACTGAAGATTGTAGAATATGCAAAACTAGTAGTATTTATTCTAACTGATTATAAATCATCATAGGTTAAAATTAAATTATTAGGAACCTATTTCATGTGACCCAAAGTACTTTGGCATTTTCTATTGTTACATGGTATAATAATCTAACATAGAACTATTAGAGTATATTGACTTTCTGCATAGATGACGCTTAGTAATGCCATATTTGATCTTCCCTCTTCCTATGAACACCTTGATGTTCTCTTAGGATTAGGTTGTGGTGCTTGGGGTCTAGGTGTCCTTGTAAGGTTTGATAAATCCATGGTGGTTTATTAGGCAAGCTGCACCACATGTGGTTCATCATTAGAGCAAGCCATGCATGTGTTGGGGTTGGATCTGTAGATTTTTAGACCTACAATCATGGTGCTTCTCCCTAGGTTCTGGGAATCAACTTCACAAAATCTTCATGTCACCAATGAAGAAGGAGAGATTCCATGGCCCTTTGGTTTCCACTTGAGTTGGAGGTGTTGCACTACGTGACTTATGACTGGCACAAGGAGGAGAAGGCAGTGCGGCATAGGAGGAAGATGACCGCTATCAAACTTTAGAATGTCCAAACTTGTTTTTTTTGGTGTCAAGGGGAGGTCGAGTTTTATGTTTTTTTGAAAAATTATGTTGGGAGAAGGACTTGAACCAGGGCCATTTGTTTATAAATAAGGCACTAGAACCAAACCAACAAGAAATTTTACTGTTGTTTGATAAGGAAAAGACATACACACACAAATATATATATATATATATCTGTGTGTGTGTATACATCAAATATTTTGAGGATTTGGAGGGGGGCTTCAACCTATGTTGCCCCCTCTCTAAATTCGCCCATACTGGTGTTGATTAGATGCTTCAACATTCTAGAGGTTTCAGAGGGTAGAGTCCTTTCCTGTCTCTACCAAGATCTGAGGAGGTTTTATGCAGATTGGAGAAGGAAGGCAGACTCATTAGTGTGTCGTGAAGGACTAAAAGAATGTGTCTTGAAGGTAATCTAATTACACCTTAGAGATTAGAGAGGTCAACTTCTAAGTAAATTCTACTAAACTAATAACTTCCATCCACCAATCCTTATGGATGAAGAATAATAAGATCAATGAGGATGGTATCCAATCCTTAGATATATGGCCTTGGGACATAATTATGTTGAGATAGTTCATGTTAAAGATAGGCCTATCCATAGCAAAGCTAATTCAGATTATCACTTAGTTATCAAGGAAATAATCTCAATTCTAGAACTTACATTAGAATTTTGCATTTGTCATCCGTGCATGTTCAACATAAGGTGGATGCATGTGAAGCATGCTAGAAAATAACAAATAAAAGGGGATATGGTGAGACCTGGGGTAAAGCCTAGATATCACTATTCAGGTCATCCTATACTTCTTTGAACTCAGGCCAACCTCCTAGAAAACGTCAGGAACCAAATTCTATAAGAGTAAACCCTACAAGACCACATTTCTACCTCCACAAAGATGGTAGGGGTGATTACGGTTACTAAATTTCGAGTCTCAACCACATAGGTAGTATAAGGAATATAAGTGACCAAATTAGTCAGAGAATGAAACCCTAGTTGGTATTTCATAACTCAAGGATGGACATGTCAACAACCTATGCATGGTTATGTAACTACCTAACTAAGGAATGACAAGATTTAACTTGAAATAGCCAACTCACCAACTGCTTAGGTTTTGATACCATATTGTAAAGAGTGAGACCTGAGAAGGGATCCACTCTCCACTAGATAGATAAATAAAACTAGCTTATTCCAAAAATAGAGGAAGGCAAACATTTATTATTTACCAAACTTTACACAAACATATATATATATACATATATATACACATATGTGTATATATACACACAAATATATATATATATATATATATATATATATATATATATATATATATATATGTGTGTGTGTGTGTGTGTGTGTGTATGGAAACAAAACTATGATTAACGTACATGATAATTCATTGACAACTATTCCTCACCATAAAAAATGGCATGGCAAAATAAAAAGGTATATCCCTATTAACTTGTATGGCCAATTATAGAGTATTGTAAGGAGTAGGACCTAAGAGGGGATCAAATCCTTACGTAATCGAGGAATAAACCCATCTAATCCAAAGACACTAACAATTTTGATGGAGTAGGTGTATTTTTCTTAACTCAATGGTATCCAAGAATAGAAACATAATAAAATAATCAAGACTATTTTCAATTTCTAAGATTGCATAATAATTTACCACTTGGGGTTCACATGAAAGAAATAACTTCTTCACTACGTAGAGGGATATCCAAACTATTTCAAGTATATCTCCCAAAATCAGCTTTACTAAGCCAAGTGCAGGCCATCATGTCAAGTCATGCATGTCCTTCACCTAAGGGATAGGAAGCATACCCCACAAGAGAACAAAAATGAAGTTGTCAACATAGAAATTCTGATATGTGCATATAAATAGGGATTGAGCGCTACTAGGGAATAAGGACTACAAATATAAATTTATTAAGGCTTCCAGTAAAGAGGGATGGTGAACATCCAAATGGGTATCAAAGAGAAACAATATAAAGCATATAAAAGAAACACTTTCCATTTATCAAAATATCAACATGTGCAACATATGAACAATCAAATAAATTAGGGTACACAAAACAGTTTAGCATGCAAGTGAGATAATCACATCACTAGTGAAATATATATAAACAATAATAGTTAGGGTACATAACCCAAAACATAATAGATAATTGGACATAACCAAAATCCCAAATATATATAAAGGTGGGAACATAACCCGTGTATAAGGCACATAAAATCCATCCCAAAAATATAACATGGGCACATAACCCAAAGATCCAAAGCAATTTATATACCTCTAGGGATACTGGTTTGACAAACATGCAATTATGTAGATGCAAGTGAAAGTATAGTCATAATATAGATTTAATGATATTTCAATATAACCAATGGGTAATATGAATCATCCAACACAAAGTGGGTAAAATTCTCCATTTTCACAATTTTGGGTTACAACACGAAATAAGATGACTAAAATATCACTTTAGATTCCATCATGCATATCAACAGTTTAAGAAGAGCAAAAGGTCAATATCAACATATAACTGTTCACATGATTCAATATATCATAAGAGAGAGAGAAAATTTATTTTATACTATGTCTTAAAGGACCAAGAGAGTTAAAACTTTGGTGATTTATCAATATGATTAATAAGGGGATGCAACATACATCAAGAGAAAGAAAAATAAATTTCTTGACCAACATAATTAACAAGGGGATGAAACATACCTTAAAGATGTGTGCCAACTGTCAAGGTCCAAATACTAGTTCTAGATCAGACACTTTCACCTAATAACACGTTAGGTATATAAATCATTAATTAAGGTTACATTGTAAGTCCTAAAATATCAATTTTTAACTAGAGTTTATCTAGATGATGAAAGTTATGCCATTGGGTAGATCTTATTTTTGTAGTTCTAAACATATGCAGATTAGTGTATTTTGACTTGACAATTAACTACTACACATTTTCTAAGATAAATCATTCTACTCATTTTTCAATAAATAATGTAGAAGAATAAGAGCACCCTCACATCATGCATCACAAGATTGATGCATGACATGGTCAATTGGTAAACTATGCATGACTTAAAAATAGCGCATTGTCTAGATAAACTAAAGTTGAAGATATAAAGACACTCATGGTAGTGTGACATCAAATCAAATCCAAACTAGGGCAAAAGAGGGATTTTGGGCACCAAAGTCTTCCCTTCCTGCTCCTCATGATGCATAATGAGGTAGCAAGGTCATGCCTTCCTTGACCTTGTTCCAATAAAGTTGGAGGGAGTGGGACTAAGGAAAACATCATGAGACCCATACAAGAGAACTCGGAAGATCCCACAAGGCCATTGAACCCAAAAATCATAAAAAAACCATCAAGATCACGATTAGAAGGGTAGTTAGGTTTAGGGAAAATGGGGAAAAGGAATTTGAAACTTTACCATGCAAGAACATGAACTGGAGCTGAGGGGAGATTTAGATTGGTCTTAGGGACTTGTCCGGGTAGTTTATGTTTGGCTAGGAGGTAAGCAACCACATCGCCATCAAGATCCAATGAGTAGAAAACTTGACTCAAGAAGGGGCGGGGGAGAATCCAAGAAAAAGGGACTATGCATGGGTGATGGGGAAAGCTATAGGGTGATCCTTAGATGTTTACAAAAGCATCATTTAGGGATGGTACTACATTGAGATAGATGATTTCGGTTGCAGGAAACATGGAAAGGTTTTGACGGAGAACATCAAAGGGGTTGACGTTAATTGATAGAGGTCCAGAAGGTGTATATGAAACCTTGTCTCTCTCTCTCTCTCTCTCTATATATATATATATATATATATATATATATATATATATAATGGCTTGATGGTGAATTTCCAGTTTGACTAGGAAATCTAGGAATTGGGGTTTCCTAGTATGTGAAGGAAAGGAGTTAAGAGATAGATTATTAGATGTGGGATTTGATAAGGAGTTCAACGGAAAAGAAATTAGGGAAAAGATGAAAATTCAAGGGAGAAATGTTCAAAGGAAAGTCATCCTAGATGACAGTAGGTGTTGCGTATAATTTGTATCCTACCAAAGGTATGAGATGAGGCACACACCGACTGAACTAGATCGAATGGTCCACATGGAGGTTGTAATGATAAATAGAAGGGAGCCTAGGCATGACACTATAATCATTTGAAATCTAATGAAATTTGAGCACATGATATGAATTCATGAATTAAATCAAGTAGGCTATATTCTGATTCACATCAAGATTTACATTTGACAGTTATCTTCTCTACTTAAATTGAGTTAACAAACATTATCATGTCAGGTTAGAACTAGGCACCTAGAATAACTGAGAACCAATGAAACTGATTTTGGCATTAGTTTCAACCTTTGAATTCATGCAATATTTTATTGTATATTTTTAGATCTTATCTTATGTTTTATTTCCTTAATGAAATTAAGACATCTAGGATAATTCATTTAATGTGAAAATTGACCCCTTAGCAAACTTTAACATGAGGAATCCGATTCTAATATTCATTTCCACTTTTGTTATCTTTACTTAAGTAATAAAATGGATTGGGATTAGGAAAGGTTATTACCATATTTATTCCTCAAATAAATATATTTATGGATAATGTGTTGATATTAGATTTGTTTTATATTTTCTTCTCATGAGTTAATTTCCATAACTCTTGCATTGACCCACACCCATTATTTAATTTCAAATTCCTTTTAAAGATATTTAGTGATATTTTAGTTCTCATTTAACTCTCCATTTTCCCATACATACTTGTTATTTCCATTAATTTATTTCTCAAGATTAGCCATTTAAGCACAACCTATAGGTTATATCCATCATGTTATGATCAAGGGTGAGAATGGACTTATTATGCACATTATATGATATCAAATATTTCCATTAAGTAAAACATGACAAACCCATCATGTTCCCATGCTAAGGTACATTTTATACCTTTTTTGGGGCTTAACTCGAGCACTATACCGATGGATACCTAATTTAGGGATTAGGGTTCCAGGTATTATAAGGGCATGTTTTGGTATGTTGCAACACTCCACCCTTTAAAGAGGACTTCGTCCTTGAAATAAAACTATCCTTACTACCAACTAACTACTCTCCACCCCTTAAAAAGTTGTAACCTAATAAGTCAAACTAAATAATACCAAAGATATTAAGGTTTCACACATACACCATTCATATTTTTATTACTAGGCGTGTTCTTAATGTACAAGGCCAATCTTACTAGAATATCTTATCCACCTGGGGTTGAGTTTTAGGTACATGTGTCTCTAATCTAACAACCCTAATATTCACGTGATCATCAAAAAATTCATTGGGTACAACTCTCCATAACTCAGGGGGACAAAAGGGTAGGTCTACTAAATATTTAGTACTAACCACATCTTCCTAGTTATCATTCCATAATAAAAACTAGAGTTTGAGATTTACATTCTAATTTTTTCTAGGGTTTCTCTATCAACTTCTTACATCTCTTACAAGTGACTTAGGTCAAGAAAACATCGATAAAATCCAAAAAAATTTCTTTGTACACATACTAGTATAATGGAAAATTATTTTGGTGATGAAATCTATTTTCATAAAACAAAATATGAATAAAAAATAAACGACAAGAACCAATTCAAAAATTTCCATATTAAGATCTCCTTGTCCTACCACTTTAACATCCTCATAACCTACTGCATCCTTAAGTCAAATTTCATAACATCTGAAGGGAGATAACATAATTGATATACACTATAGGGTATAAGCTTGTGGGTCCCAACACATTAGGGTTTACTCATCAAGATCATTATGTGAAACTTATATTACTCTACATATTTCTCCATCATCTCATTTAGGGTATACATCTCATCTAGGATTTTCACATAGGGAATGGGTCCTATAAGGAACTTATGGGAAAAGATAGGAAACCTACGAGAGATAAAATTGAAATAGTTATAATTCAACTACTCTAGTTATGATACCATCTTGTAAGGAGTGGGACCTGAGAGGGGATCCACTCCTTCCATAATTGAGGAATAACCCCATCTAATTCAAACACACTAAAAAGTATGCTGGAATATGTATATTTTTCATTTATCAAGTGAATGGTATACAAGAACAATAATGAAATAAAATATAATGACTATTTTTAATTTAAAAGATCACATAATAACAAGAAACTAGGTGTTCGCATTACATAAATATCTTTTTCCTAAGCAAAAGGATGTCCAAGCTATTTCAAGTCTATCTCCTAAAAGTTAGCTTCACTAAGCCAAGTGTAGGTCATCATGTCATGCATTCCCTATCCTTCACCTAAGGGGTGTTGACTTGACAGTTATACATTTTCCATATTTTGATAATGATTTAACCATTCCATTCATATGTATCTAATATGTTTGTTCAAAATTGATTTCATGCTTAAGGTACATTAAAATGATCAATTTACATAAGCCCTAGCTTGTCCAAGTTCAAGTCAAAAGCAATGCAAGTGTGCAATTTGGGAAATCACTCTAAATCACCTTATATTAATTTTATAATCACTTGTATTAATGATATGACTTGTAACTAAGATGAGAAAAAAATTAGGGACACATAGTTCCAATGTTGGTCACTCTAAAATTATTTTGAACAATTTGTCACAACAACTTTGTCGGTCGAGTTCAAAAGTCGACCGATCCAGTGATGGATTTTTTGAAATGATCAATCGGTCGAGTTGTACACTCACATAACTTGACTGACTGACTCATTGACTAAAACTAATTTTGACTCATCGATCGAGTTTCCCACAACAAACTTGACTAATAGTTTGAAAATTAGCTTTGTCAGTTAGTGGATCGGTCGAGTTATCTTTATTGAAACTCGATCGAATGTACTGTACAAAAAACATAGAAAAATTGATTCCCACTGTTGGAGAGTTGTTGTAAACAAAATAGTTCGTTGCAAGTTTTAAAATGGCTATTTTGCATTCTTAAGTGATCCTACACTCAAAGGAACACCCCCAACTATAAATAGGACCCCTTGGACTTCATTCCAAGTTTTCTCATTCATTCTATCCTTGGTTCTTGCTATAGTTGAGTGTGATACAATCCTTTCTCTAATTTACAAAGCATTTTGTGATTATGAGTGAGTTAGGCATGTTGTAACAGAGCTACCTCCATGTGCTTGTAAATCTCTCATGTAAAGAAGTGAAATCACTTCCTTACTAAAAATTTGAACAATAAAACCTCCAGTCCAAACATACTCAAAAGGTATGATGGAGAGGGTGCAAAATTTTCAAATCTTTATATAATGGTAATCAAAAGACCAAAGTATAGCAGCGGAAGATAATATTTGACTATATTCAATTATAAAGCAAAGGGTTACAACTTAAACTTACATCACAAGGATCCATGTAGAGGAAATCTAAACCACCTCAAGATTGTCTCCAAGCTTCATCATCACAAACTAAGTCCAGGTCAATATGCCATGCATCCAATTAGGTTATTTATCATCTTATTATCACCAAATGAGTTATATGACATATTATTTTACATTATTCATGCAGTAGATTATTATGGTCACTCTAACCTTAACCTTGTTTGGCTAAGACCAAAAGGATTAAAGTTCTAGGGTAGGGTTCTAGATCTGGTATGTTACAACACTCCACCCCTTAAAAGGATTTCGTCCTCGAAATCTATAGATTCAAACATCAACTATCAACTATTCTCCACCCCTTAAAGGGTTCAACCTAACAAGTCAAACTAAAACACTTTTTAGATCTACCCACATCTCTTAGTTGTGAAAGTTTTTTTGGATATTAATATTTCTCATGTATCCAACTAAAAGCCACCATCTAGGGTTGAGATATAGGTCCTTGTTTCTCTAACCTATCAACCCTACTTGAACATCCAAATGTCATAGGGTAGGTCAACTATACCTTTATATCAATCCTAGTTACAAACTAGGGTTAGATTCTACTCAAACTAGAGTTCTCTTGATTGTGACTTAGTTTAAGAAACAACAATAAATCTGAGAAAATTTTTGTACGTATAGTAGTATAATGAAAATAATTTTTGGAGATAAGAAACATTACGAGGTGAAAACAAATAGTTGGCCAAAACGCAATGCGAAAACCAAGTCACAACTTTTCCATATTAAGACTTCTTAATCTCATCCTCAACTGAGCCTTATTGCACAAAAGATCATCATTGATCAAATCTAAGGTCAACATCTCACTTAGAGCTAACTAGAAAATTCTAGGGATCTTATGGGGAGACAAAATTGAAATAGTCAGATTCCGACTACCATGGGCTCTGATACCATGCTGTAAAGAAGCGAAATCACTTCCTTACTAAAAATTTGAACAATATAACCTCCAGTCCAAACATACTCAAAAGGTATGATGGAGAGGGTGTAAAATTTTCAAATCTTTATATAATGGTACTCAAAAGACCAAAGTATAGCAGCGGAAGATAATATTTGACTATATTCAATTATAAAACAAAGGGTTACAACTTAAACTTACATCACAAGGATCCATGTAGAGGAAATCTAAACCACCTCAAGATTGTCTCCAAGCTTCATCATCACAAACTATGTCCAGGTCAATATGCCATGCATCCAATTAGGTTATTTATCATCTTATTATCACCAAATGAGTTATATGACATATTATTTTACATTATTCATGCATTAGATTATTATGGTCACTCTAACCTTAACCTTGTTTGGCTAAGACCAAAAGGATTAAAGTTCTAGGGTAGGGTTCTAGATCTGGTATGTTACATCTCATTCCTTCCATCTTCCCAATCCCCTTTCTCAAAGAGCAAAGGTTGAAGTGAGTTACTCCGAGTGAAGGTGAAGCTTTTGGTTTTCTTCCAGGTTGAAGAAGAGGTGTAGATCTTCTCTAGGTGAAGGAGAAGGGCAAGGCAAAGATTCAAGAAGAGTGGGTAATTCATTCAAGGCCAAACACTTGATGCAAGTGTGGGTAACTCTATGTTGAAGGATGAAGACATCTTGATCAAGTGGGTAAGTCCTTGTGTAGGTGAAAGACTCTTTCCTTGAGTAGGTAAGTCCTTGGATGTATGGTGGTCTCCTTGTATCTCTTATGATGAAATATAAGTATACATGGGATGCAAAGTCCTAGAGGTTGACCTCTCTAGGTAGTGGATTGACTATGTCCTTGTTTGGAGATTGGAACTACTCTAACCACCTTGTCCAAGTGTATGTTTCAATCTCTCTCATCCTGTGTATGCTTGCTTAGATAGGAATTCAAATTGTTCTTAATCTTTGGATTTCAATTGATATGATGCGAAGGTCTTCTTGTGAGAATTTTGAATCTCTATTCACACCCCCTCTAGAGCCCTATATCCAACAAGGGATTGGAAGCATACCCCTCAAGAGAAGAAAACGTGGAAGTTGTTAGCAAAAAAATCCTGGTATGTGCATTTAATAGAGATTGAGAAATATTAGGGAAAAATAACTACAAAGATAACTTTATCTAGACTTCCAAGAAATAGGGAAAGTTAACATTGAAATGGATATCAAAGAGAATAATTGTAAGGTATTCAAAACCTTGCCATTTGTCAAATTATCAACATGTTTCACATAAGCACAATCAAATAAATTATGGCACACAACCCATCCAACTAATAAACAATTAGCATGCCAAATGAGATGTACACATCACTAGTGAAATATAAGTAAATAATGAGGATAAGGGCAAATAGCCGAAAATATATTATAGAATGATACATAACTAAACTTCTAAATATATATAAAGGTGGGCGCATAACCTCCATCCAAAAATATAACATGGATATTTTATGCTAAAATATCTAGTGAAATTTATGTAGATCTAGGGCTACTAAATCAACAAGCATGCAATAATGTAGAGGCAACTATAAGTATAGTCCCAAAATAGATTTAATGAGATTCCCATCAAAATAATGGATAATATGAGTCATCCACTACAAAAGTGGGTAAAAAAATCCATCTCTACAATTTAGGGTTGCAACATGAAATAAGAAGACCAAAATACTATAGAGTACAAAATAAATATCCACAGTTTAAGAAGATCAAATGATCAATATAAGAATATAACCACTCACATTAGTTGAAATCTCATAAGAGAGAGAAATTATATATTTTTTATATCTTAAAGGACTAAAAGAGAGAAAACATAAGTATTTCTCAATATGATTAATGAGGGGATGCTACATACATCAAGAGAGAGAAAAATAAACCAATTACCCAATATGATTAATAAGGGGAAGCAGCATACCTCAAAGATGTGTGCCAACTATCAAGGTCCAAACCCTAGGTCCATATCAGACACTTTCACCTAATAACACATTCAATATATAAATAATTAATTAAGGCATATATGTCAACCCTAAGATAGCAAATTTTAATCATAATTTATTAAGTGACAGAAACTAAGCTATTGGTTAGATATTATTTTTATTATTCCATATATATATATGTATATATATGTACATCGATATATACATATATATACATATATATACACATATATGTATATATACATACACACACACACACATATATATATATATATATATATATATTTGTATATATATGTGTATATATATACATATATATATATATGTGTATATATACATATATATGTGTATATATATACATATATATATATGTATATATATGTATATATATGTATATATGTATATATATGTAGATATATGTATATATGTATATATGTATATACATATGTTGTTGCACCTCTTTGATCTTCAACATGGAGACAAAAACTCATACACAAGCACAATTGAGTTGCAATGTACTAGCGCGAGCTCTGTCATGTTAGCACTAATGCGTAGCATTGTGCTTGCATGGGATTTGTTGGAAACAATGACTAATTGATAATAGAAAGAGAGAGATGCACCTAATGTCTTGGTGACTTGGCTTACTTTCTCTTTCCATCCATTACCTTTTCTATTATTTATAACAAAATAAGAGAAACACACATATAACTATAAAAGTGAATATGAGATCCAACTTCCTGCACAACACATGTGTACATTCTACCACTCTCCTAGTTCCACACACATATTAACACATGTAGCTAATACCTATGCTGAAATAAAGGAAGATAAAAATGTGATGTTATTATTGTCAACATTCATCCTCCTACATTAGATATTGCACTGTGTTTTCGGCTCCTCTCTCTTTAGGTTTTTGCTCCGCCTTCTCTCTAGTCTTCTTCTCCGGTGGCTTCCGCTGGGGGGAGGAGGTGCCTCCTCGGTGCCTTCCTCCCCCTGGCCCAACCACAGAAGGTTAGGATCTGAAGGTTGTAGCAGATCTCAGGTGGTGATGGAGCAGGAGTCCTGTGTCGATTTCTCACCCTACAACTTGTTTTGGGTCGATGCTTGGTTGGGTTGAGGAGGTGATGCGATGCGCTGCTGTGGAGCCAGTTCCAGTTGCGATTCGGTGGTTCGACTTTGTCGACTCCACCCCGTCTATGAGTGATGGGTGGAGAGGAGATGTGCCCTAGATCCGTCCCCTATGCGGTTGCTTCATCCAGGCGAAGGAAAAAAGGGATCCCTTGATCTCATCTTCTGTCTCCAGATCCCTCCTCCCCCGAGCCGATAGCTGGTGTTATCCAGTGTGAAGGCGTCCTCGACATCGACCTCGACATGCTTAGTGACGATGATGGTGGCTGAGCGCTGGGGCGGCTGTCGTTGAATGGGAGATTTACCTCTGCTCCTGTTGACGACGCCTCCCTCCTCTGTCTTTGATTTGGTTTGGCCCTCATCTTCGGATTTGGATGGGTTAGTGCCGAGGCCAAGCCGACACTTAGACGGTGATGAGTCGTGCTGTTTCCCACGGGATTCAGTCCATGGACATGGCCAGTTGATGTGCGGTTGCCTGCTGCTCCTGGTGTCTTGGATGATGTCCTTCCGGTGTCATCTTCGTCTGCTTCGTGTGGTGTAGGGAGATTAGGGGCGCTCGAGCTTCTCCTTCCCCCTCTGACGATCCGACAGATGGCCCAGAGCTCCCTGTTGCTGTTGCTATGTGCCGGCGGCGTGCCTCCTGCTGGGAGTATTCCAGTCTCTCATGACTTGATGCTGCAACTGATCCAGGAAGCAAAGGATGAAGATGTTGGTCGATCCCTGTCTCCTCTCTTACAAATTGTGGGTGCTCTTAATGCTAGTGAAGTGTGGTTTCAGCAGTCTCCAGCATCCAATTCCCCCAGTCTCGGAGTTTGTTTCAGTGTGGAGTTCTGTTGCTCTGGTGGTTGAATTTCATGCTTCATTTTGCTGCCGATTTGGACTTTGTCTAAGTCCTGGACTGCGTCTGGCAGTCTTGCGGTAGCCCAAAATCAATGTGCAAGCCTCTGTCTTCCTTGACATTGGTTTTTGACCACCTGATGTTCATGGGTTGCTGTGTGTATGAATGCCTTCAAGGTGTTTGCTGGTTTGCTACTGTGTAAACAATAGCTAGCAATGACCAGGCGATGGATTGGAGTTACTTCCAGTCTATCCCTCCGACCGGGATTCTGCTGCTATTAGTTCGTTGAGTCCACCAGACACTAATTGGTGTTGTTCGATGCTTTATCTTAACCTCCTTATCTTTTCCGACTACTAGTTTCAGAGGATGATCATATTGCTATGTGCGAAGGAGAGATATGATGGTTGGATTGACCATTGCTCCAGTCATCAGTCTGCGTTTGGAGTCCTCTACGAGATGATGGTATGACAGGATAGATAGTGTGGTTTGCAGCTGTTTGAGATAGATAAACTCCAATTCTGAAGTGCAGCCTTGCTTGGTGCGTAGACAGAGGTTGGGTGTCCTTCATCTTCCTTCTGTGCCTGCACAATTTGTGGGTGGTCTTTATTGTCAGTGTAGTTCCTCAGATGTTGAGACCGATGGATAGTTAGTCTCTGGTTTATGTATTTTCTGGGACATTTTCTTCTGGTTTGTAGTTTTTTTTTCTATTTAGATATCTTATGTTCAAGACCGATTTAATCTGGTCTTTTGTCTTCTTTTTGTAATCCTGCAAAGGGTTAGGGGGTGCGTCTTATTGTACCTAAAGTTTTGTAATTTTAATAGCAACAGAGTTTTTCGCCGACCAAAAAAAAATTCCTTCACCTTGATCATCCCATATTCTACATACTTCCATATGAAGTGGTAACTTGTATTCTTGATCCTATCGTGATGAACTAGGTTTTTGCTAAGTGCAATAATCAAAATTTTTCCACCTTAAACAACACTTTTTCATTGCCATGCATCTTAGCTCTCCAAGAAGATGACTAAGCTTTATACCTTAACAAGCAGTATTACTAGATGCAATGTATTTAGCTTCACATTATGATGACACCACCGTATTCTATTTCTGTGATGCCCAGATCACAATGTCTTATCCAAGGAAGAATACAACTTTGATAGTGCTCTTTTGGTCATTAACATATACATCCATGTCACTATCTCTATCTCCCACAAGTCTTGGTTCTTCCTTGCCCTTCTTCATGTAATAGTAGCCAAAACCTATTGTACCCCATAAATACTTCAAGATTTGATTGACAATAGACATGTGCGAGTCAGTTGGTGTTTCCATGTAGCAGTTCATGATCCCAGCCCATAGGCAGTGTCTTGTCTTGTATTCACCAAGTAACAAACACCATGGGAACGCTACACTCAACAAGGTTTATGAGGTGCAGTTGCACCACCTTGACATGCACCACATAGTCAAAGGTGTTGCACTTTTTGATTCTTTCTATACAATATTTCATATGGTGTTTTACTAATGATGCTCTGGGTTGGTGTAGGGTTTAAGAGACAAACTGCTATAGTAATGGCCTCTCCCTAGAACATACTTGGCATCCCTTTGCTCTTCAACATGCTCTTTGTCATGGAGGCCACTATTTAGTTTCTTCTTTCCATTATGCCATTTTGTTGTGGTGAATACATGGCTATGGGTAAATGCTTGATGTCTGAGTTTGTACAATACTCATAGAACTCTTGTGAGGTTAATCCCCACCTTGATGGGTATTTAGAGCCTTCATCTTTGTTTCTACCTCCATCATAGCACACACCTTGATATTTTTAAGTGCAACAAGGGATCAATCTTTGATTGTAAGAAAATAAGTCCACAAATATAAGCTATGATCATCAACCAACAACAAGAAATATTTATTTCCCCCTCTGTTGCTGGTGTTATTGCACCAAAAATCTCCATGCAACAATTGTAGGGGCCTATCCACACTGGGAGTGATGGTGATGGTAATGGTTCATGCCTTTTCTTGTTGATCATGGAGCCATCGTTGACCTTATCAATATTCTTGATGTAAGGCATTCTTTCTATCATCTCATGATGAGCCATGTTCTATAATGCTCAGAAGTTGATGTGACTATAGCGACCGTGCCACAACCATGCATCCTCCTTGATGCACACCAAGATGCATAGATGTCTACTCAAGGTTGAGATTGAGATTGTACAACATGTTCTCTGATTCCACCTTGTCTAAAAGCTGTCTCTCTCGACTGTAGATGTATAGAAAGCCACCCTCTAATGGTACTGTAACTCTCATCAAGTTTTCTGAGGCTAGTGATATTTTTCTTGAGATGTGGATTGTAGTACACATCTATGAGGACATGATTCTCTCTAGTTAGGCATTCAAACATCACAGTTTAACACCCATAAATCTGGACAAATGAATCATTACTAAAATGCATAGTACCCCTAACTATAGTGTTCAACTCAGTGAACATATCCCTATAGCTAGTCATGTGGTTGGTCGCTCTAGTGTTGAGGTATCCTACCTTGTTGGAGAATTGGTATGGACCCCTACTTGGCCAAGTCTTCTCCTCATTGACAATGGACATGTCACACACATCTTTTACGTGCATGGATAGTAGCATGGCTGGCTCATCATCTTAGGCTTTGGTAAGGTGTGATTCCTCATTATAGTCACACCATGACTTCCTAAAATCAAATAAATATTGCATGTAGATGTTAAATGTTGAAGCGCTTGATCTTGCTTTTGTCACAACCACTATCATCTTCATGGTTTTCATTACCCTCCTTCTCAAGGCCATCATGTCTGCCTTTTTTGTCTCCATGGATATGACCACTTCTCTTGCCACAACCATGAGTATCACTACTGTTTCCACTACACACCTTTGATCTGAAGGGGGAGTCACCACTACGACGTACGATTCCCCTCTACTAAGCAAACCATTTAAAATGAGTGAGTAGCATGGAGAGTGCCACTTTGTACTCATCCTCTAGTGGCTCAAGATCCAATGAAGATGGAGAGTGCCACCTTACACTCATGGCCTCTACAAGTGAAGATATTGGTGAGGTAAGTGAGGTAATATTGCACAAGTTAGCTAAAGAAGCTCTTATTGATATGCTCATTTCTACCAATTCTTCTTTTTCTAAATGTAAATATAAAAGGAATAGGTTAGGAAAAATCATTGATGATTTATATGCTAAACTTGAGATTCTTGAGCAAAATGAGAAAATTCATCTTTAGAGTATTGGTAACTTCCAAGGCCAATTTCTTGATCTTGAGCTACAATACAATGGAGTTGAGGTAGAGAATGGTCTCTATCTTAAGAGCATTGAATCTCTTAAGGAAGACAACCAAAAGTGCGTAAATGATCTTGAAATACTTAAAACTTAAAATGTTGAATTTAAGCTTATTATTGATACTCGTACAGATGAAAGGGATGTTTATCTTAAAGAAAGTCAATTGCTTAAATCTAAAAATGCTAGGTTGCTTGGTCAAGTTAATGATTTATCCTTTATACCTATTTTGCCTAGTAATGATGTTGTTTCTCTTTCTCTTGAAAAGATTCGTATTTGACTAATGACCTTTGTTTAGAGGCTGACCTTGTTCATGCTAAAGATGATCTTGCTAGTTTGTCTTCTACTGTTATATCTCTCACTGATGACAATCATAGACTTAGAGCCTCTTTGCAGAAATCCCTCAAAGGGAAAAGCTCCCTAAATGAAATCCTTGACCATTCTACCAAACAAAGTGGTACTAGTGGTTTGGGAATTGTAGGGGGGAGCACATAAGGGAAAGAACAAAGACAAAAGTAAGAAAAAGTGTAAGTAAACACCTTTTTCGTTGGAGAGTTTTCTGGCACTAAGAACCCTATGATTTGTTCTCATTTAAAAATAGATGATCATTATTCTACTTATTATCCTTTCAAGCCTAAGGGGACCAAACTAAAGATGAAATGGGTCCCCTAGCAGGCCGGATCCCAAAGTTTGAGTTGGGGATGACATTCTCCTTTCTTGCAAGAAAAAGGAAGATGGATTGTTGATAGTGGATGCACTGAACACATGACATGTGATATAAGCCATTTCAACAATGTCACTAAGAAGAAAGGAGGTTCAGTTACTTTTGGGGACAACAAGAAAGGTAAGGTGAAAGGTGAGGGTGATGTAGGTGAATCCTTATGTATCAAGAATGTTCTTTTTGTGGATGGCCTACATCAGAACTTAATAAGTGTAAGACAATTATATGATAATGGTTACCTTGTGCTATTTACTTCTTTTGAATGCTTGATTCTAGATTCCATCACTTATCATGTTATATATAAGGGAACTAGAAGTTGTAATCTTTATGTAATTGTACTTGAATATATTAAGCCTATTGTTAGTAGATGACTGGTAGTCAATTTGAATGATATTTCTCTTTGGCATCGTCATCTTGGTCATGTAAATATGCATCAATTGAAGAAGTTGAGAAAAAAAGACTTGGTCAAGGGACTTACCAGATTGGATTTTGAAAAGGATGAAGAATGCCAAACTTGTACCTAAGGAAAGAAAAGTAAGTCCTCCTTCAAATCCAAAGGAGTCCTTAGTACCAAGAGAGATCTTGAACTTCTCCATATTGATCTATTTGCACCAATGAGAACTCAACTTCTTCGCGGTTCCAAGTATTGTCTTGTTATTGTCAATGATTTCTGTAGATATACTTGGACCTTCTTTCTCGTTTCCAAAAGTGATACACTCGATGCTTTCTCTAGTTTTTGTAAATGTGTTGAGAATAAAGTTTCTTGCCATATAGTTTCCATCCGTAGTGATAATGAGGGAAAATTTGAAAATGATCTCTGTGAACATTTTTGTGAAGAATTTGGTTATGCACACAACTTCTTTTCACCTCAAACACATCAAAAAAATTGGGTCGTACAGAGGAATAATTGGTCACTACAGGAAATGGCATGGACCATGATTTTATATTATGACACTCCAAAGAAGTTTTGGGCCGAAGCCGTTAGTACCTCATGTTTTGTGCAAAATTGGGTTCTTACACATCCTTCTTTGAAGTAAACCCCCCGTATGAGCTATGGCGTGGTAGGAAGCCTTCTATCAAATACTTTCATGTCTTCGAATATCCTTGTTTTGTTTTGAACACAAAAGATTCTCTCGACAAGTTTGATCTAAAATCATACAAGGCTTTCTTTCTTGGCTATATCAATACTAGCACGGCTTATAGTATTTAATGTTGATCTTGCTAAAGTAAAATAATCTATTAATGTTAAGTTTATTGAGACTAACCCCTTTATTCCCAAAGATATTGTTCTAAATGATGATGTTGTAGGTGAGGTGATTCCCATCCTAAAAGAAATTCACATCACCCAAAAGGGAAAAGAAGTGGTCACTCAAGAAGAAGAGAAAGATGAAGAGAAGAAGGATCCAATCCCACATTTTGCAAAGAATCATCCAAAATAGATGATTTTAGGTGACCCTTTTGAAAGAGTGAAGATGCAGGCTACCTTCAACAAAGAACAAGCCAACAACACCTTCACCTTACAACTCCAAAGAACCTCAAAGAAGCTCCTGGGGAAGATGAATGGATCCTAGCCATGCAAGAAGAATTAGTGCAATGCGAGAAGAATAAAGTTTGGACCTTAGTGCCAAAACCAAGTGATAGAAAGATCATTGGCATCAAGTGGGTCTACCACAACAAGCTAGATGAAAGCATCAAGGTGGTAAGGAACAAATCATGGTTAGTGGCTCAAGGCTATAATCAACAGGAAGGTATAGATTTTGATGAAACATATGTACATGTAGTTAGACTTGAGTCCATTCATATGTTGCTTGCTTTTGATAGTTATAAAACTTTCTTTTTTATGAAATGGATGTTAGAAATGTGTTTTTGAATGGTACAATTGAGGAGGAAGTGTATGTTGCACAATCCTCAGGCTTTGAACATGATAATTTACCTAACCATGTTTATTTGTTGTAAAAAGATCTCTATGGACCCAAACAAGTACCTCGAGATTGGTATGAGAAATTAAAGAACTTTTTGCTAAATCATGGGTATATCATGGGCGAAGTAGATTCTACCTTGTTTCTCAAACACACTTCTAACAATTTTCTTATCATTCTAATTTATGTTGATGATATCATTTTTGGTGAAACTAATCTTGATCTTTGCAAGGAGTTTAGTGATCTTATGCAGAGTGAGTTCGAGATGAGCATGAGGGGTGAGCTTACATTCTTCCACGACTTTCAAATAAAGCAAATGAAAGATGGGAACTTTATCAACCAAGGCAAGTACACAAGTGAGTTACTAAAGTGCTTTGGGATGGAGAACACCAAGCCGATGGACACACCCATGTCAAGCACCGCCAAATTTTATAAAGATGAAGAAGGTGAGAAAGTGCATGAGAAGCTCTATAGAGGTATGATTGGAAGTTTACTTTATTTAACTGCCTCTATACCTGATATTATGTTTAGTGTTGGCTTGTGTGCTCACTTTCAATCAAATCCCAAGAAATCACATCTTATAGCAGTTAAGAGGATTTTAAGATACTTAGCCAAAACCCCAAATTTTAGACTATGGTATCCCAAGTCAAGGGACTTTACTCTTATGGCTTATAGTGATGTAGATTATGCATGGTGCTTGATTGATAGAAAGTGGACAAGTGGCACTTGCTTCCTACTAGGACCATGATTGATGTCTTGATTTTCCAAGAAATAGAGCACAATGGCTTTATCAACTACTGAGGATGAATACATTGCAGTCGGGAGTGGTTTTGCCTAGGTCCTATGGATGAAACAAATTCTGTAAGACTTTAACATTTATTTTGATGCTTCTCCTATTTATTGTGATAATATTAGTGCAATCAATTTATCTTACAATCCTATATTACATAGTAGAGACAAGCATATAGAGGTTCACCATCATTTTCTTCGTGATCACATTGCCAAAAGGATATCTATATCATGCATGTGGACATGGAAAATTAGTTGGCGATCATTTTCACTAAACTTCTAGCTAGAGAGCAATTTAATTATATTAGATATAAACTTCTCATAACTGCTTTGGATGAATCTGATATGTCTTCTATCCAGTTGTTATCTATCCTATATTCTTTGCTTATTACTTGATCACCCTTGCTTGCTAAAGTGCTAAAATTTTCATGTTCATATGCCTTATTTTTTGCTTGTTATGGGTAATTTTCACAAACACTTGTTTTATCATAAAATAGTACCCAATGATGAGTGATATGCGATTAAGTATGTTTAAAATGCAAAATGGACTAGAAAAATAAATTTAATTAGCACTCGAAAGGCTTGAAATTAAAATTTCTAATGATGGTTCAAGTTAGCCATCGATCGAGTTGCCAACTCGACTGATCCGTGGCCGAGGGTCTTTGTAAAAAGACATTCGGTTGAATTTCTTAGTCACAGAACTCGATTGATGGCCAGGCTGGAGCAAACTTAAGTGTGGTTCGACTGAATTTTCTCCCTCTCAACTTGAGAAAAATCGACCGATTCACTCTCCAGCTCCCTCAAGCTCTTAACCCTAGCCATGACCATCCTCCTCCTAGCCCTATCCTTCCCTTGCTCGACCTTCCTATCCCTCTTGCACATCAACTTTGGTCGATTCTTGGTGGTGTTTCCTATTTTTTTGACCACTCAATCTTCTTATCTCGCCTCCATTGCTTCATATAGGAGAAAGAGAGTTTCCCCCTATGAAGCACCATCCTCCTCCTCCAACTTGTGCCTTATACCCTTTGATGATACCTACTTTGTCTCCAATGATGCTCTAAATAGGTACAAGGAGCTCCTTCTTGGGAACCCCTTTTTGTTTTGTGCCTTGTTTGAGCCATGCCCACATAGACAAGAGGTCATTGATCAAGTTCTGAGTTACTGTACGACCACCACCTCTCTGCCCTGAGTGTTGAATGCACATGCTATCACAATTCCATCACAAGCATCAAAGTCATTCACAAATTCTATGAAAATTTGTAATTGAATTATGGCACTCTTGTACCCCGACAAATTGCTCAAGTAGTTTTTGCTTCCATGATTGCTGGGAAGAAATTCGAAGTCTCCGAGGATACCTTGAATATCTTTTTCTATGGTACTAAGGTGACTAACACATGGAGGAAGGATTACCCTGAGTATTTTGACCTCCTAGCCTTGAGGCCTTCTACAAGCAATATGATATCACCCTCCCTGACATACATATATTCTTGAAGAAGCTTCAATTATCCAATAGGAAGAAGTCTACCCTTCCCTCCTCCTCCTTAAACCTGAAGAACCACGTGCTCGTCCTGGTAGTCCACTGTAATATTCATCCAAAGAAAAACCAAACTGAAGTTGCAAAGAATACCGTGGTGATTCTGTTCTCTATCCTAAAGAACATTGGAGTCAAGAGGGCTAGATATGTTCCCCATCACATGGCCTACTTCGACTCTGGTAAGAACACCTGTGGAACCCATCCACCCTACCCAACCCTGATTTGTGGTTTGTTTTAGTCTTCCACTGGCAAGTCTCTTTTTCATGACCTTCATAGTAAAACTGCTTGAAAAGGAGTTTGCATCAGTAAGACCACATTTAAGAAGAGAATGCCTACCCCTTCTTCTACAACACCTGGAGCCTACTCCTCCACCCGGGAACCTCTACCACCTCATCCCTCCCGTCCTGCCCACGTCTCTTTTCATGTATCAAATGAAACCCTCATGGGTTACATGATGCATCAGTAGGAATATAACCCTCAGGTTCATGAGCATATGCATTCAAATCTCTGTGGTATTACGTCTACCATGAACCTATCATGTGCCCATCCTTACCCTAACTTCCATCCCTAACCAAGAGGTGATTATTCATACAATCACTTTTACCCATTCCCTCCACCTGCTTCTTCCACTGCTAGCCCTCTATTTCTGGTTGATCTACCCCTGCAGTGCTACCTCTCCCTGCTGGTCCTATAACTACCTTACTTGCAGGATTTGACACTTCTGCTCCTACTTTTCCTCAAGCTCAAGAGTTACATGACCTTGGTATGTCTTGGGCTGAGTAGAATGCCATGTGGCCCAGTCGTGACTTTGGTCCTTCTGTCGATGAGGAGATGCTAGATCAAGCTGATGAGGAAGCTACTGCTACTGATGAGGAAGCATCTGAGGATGATGGTGAAGATGGTTTTGATGGCTCTACTGGTGGCTCTGGAGATGAAGGTGAAGCTACTCCCTCTGTTGCACCTTTAGACGATGATGAGAACCATGAGCCTGAAGCCTCTGATGATGATGCTGATGGAGAGGATTATGCCTTGGACATAGATATCCTAGATGTCTAGATGTTTTAGTTTCTAGTCTTTAGATGTTGATCATATATATCTTTTTAGACTATTTTGTACTAAAAACATATGGGCACATTATCTGAGATGCACTATTTTATCATCATGTTGCTTTCATCATTTTGGCTTGTAGTTGTTTGTTTTTGAGGACACGCTTTCAGCATTGTAATCTTAACTTTTATGCACACTTAATCTTTGGTTGCCTATATCTCATGAGTTGGTGCTATGGTACCCATATTTTTTTATTATGACATGGATTTCTTGTCTCTCTCTTGTCTCTATTTGGATGTGTTCTATGAGGTTGCATGTTTTATCTTGTGTATGTATGTTTTGGTTGTGCTTGGAGAAGACATGTTTTTGTGCTCTTCTACCCCCTTTCTTTTTGATACTACCAAAAGGGGGAGAGAAGTTAAATGTTTTGAATCTCAACCATATCACTTTTATTGTCTATGTGATCCTTTTGTTGTTTAAAATTTGCTTTATCATGTGACTTGGTAAAGGATCATATTGTATATACATGTTATATGCTTTGTGTAGAAAGAATAACTATGCAGGTAAGAGTGAGCATAGATTGAGGGGGAGAAAATTCACATTGTTAAAATCATGAATCCCCTTGCAATTCACAAGGCTAAAGTATAACTTTACATATCCTTTTCAATATGATTGAGGAATGGTTTGTCATTGTCAAAAAGGGGAAGAATGTTGACTTGAGAGTTATACATTGTCCATATTTTGATAATGACTTAACCATTCCATTCATATGTATCTAATATGTTTGTTTAAGATTGATTTTAGGCTTTAGGTACATGAAAAGGATCAATTTATGCAAGCTGTAGATTGTCCAAGTTCAAGTCAAACACAATGCAAGTGTGCAATTTGGGAAATCACTCCAAATGACCTTAGATTAATTTTGTAATCACTTGTATTGATGATATGACTTGTAACTAAGATGAGAAAAAATCATGGACACTTAATTCCAATGTTTGGTCACTCTAAGATCATTTTGAAAAATTTGTCACAATAACTTTGTCAGTCGAGTTTGAAACTCGACCAATCCAGTGATGGATTTTCTAAAATGATCAGTCGGTCAAGTTGTACACTCACAGAACTCAACCGATCAACTCACTGACCAAAACTGATTTTGATTCATCAGTCGAGCTTCCCAGAACAAACTTGATCGATAGTTTGAAAATTTGCTTTTTCGGTTAGTGGATCAGTCGAGTTATCTTTATTGAAACTCGACCGAATGTACAATACAAAAAATGCAGAAAAAGTGATTCCAACTATTGGAGAGTTGTTGTAAATGAAAATAGATCCATTCCAAGTTGTAAAATGGCTATTTCATTCTTAAGTGATCCCACACTCAAAGGAACACCCCCAACTATAAATAGGGCCCCTTAGAGTTCATTCCAAGTTTTCTCATTCATGCTATCCTTGGTCCTTGCTATAGTTGAGTGTGATACAACCCTTTGATCCCCTTTCTCTCTTTCATTTACAAATCATTTCATGATTATGAGTGAGTTAGGCATGTTTTAAGAGAGCTACCTCCATATTCTTGTAAGGATCTCATTCCTTCCATATTCCCAATCCCCTTTCTCAAAGACAAAAGGTTGAGTGATCTATTCCGAGTGAAGGTGAAGCTACTGGTCTTCTTCAAGGTTGATGAAGAGGTGAAGATCTTTTACAGGTGAAGGAGAAGGGAAATACGAAGATTCAAGAAGAGTTGGCAATTCCTTCAAGGCCAAAGTCTTGATGCAAGTGTGGGTAAGTCCTTGTTGAAGGCTGAAGACTTCTTGATCAAGTGGGTAAGTGCTTGTGTAGGTGAAAGACTCTTGTCTTGAGTATGTAAGTCCTTAGATGTGTGATGGTCTCCTTGTATCTCTTATGATGAAATATAAGTATACATGGGTTGCAAAGTCCTAGAGGTTGACCTCTCTAGGTAGTGGATTGACTATATCCTAGTTTGGAGATTGGAACCACTCTAACCACCTTGTCCTAGTGTATGTTTCAATTTCTCTCATCCTTGCTATGCCTTCTTAGATAGGACTTCAAATTGCTCTTAAGATTTGGATTTCAATTGATATAATTTGAAGGTCTAACTTTTCTTGTGAGAATTTTGAAGCTCTATTCACCCCCCCTCTAGAGCCCTAGATCCAACAAGGGGTTGGAAGCATACCCCTCAAAAGTAGACAATGTGGAAGTTATTAGCACAAAAATCTTGGTATGTGCATTAAATAGAGATTGAGAAATATTAGGGGAAAATAACTACAAAGATAACTTTATCTAGATTTCCAACAAATGGGAAAAGTTATCATTCAAGTAGATATCAAAGAGAATAATTGTAAGGTATACAAAAAACTTGCCATTTGTCAAATTATGAACATGTTTCAAATAAGCACAATAAAATAAATTAGGGTACACAACCCATCCAACTAATAAACAGTTAGCATGCCAAATGAGATGTACACATCACTAGTGAAATATTAGTAAATAATGAAGGTAAGAGAAACCCAAAATCTATTAGAGAATGAAACATAACTAAACATCTAAATATATATAAAGGTAGGCACATAACCTCCATACAAAAATATAACATGGATATTTTATGCTAAAATATCCAATGAAATTTATGTAGCTCTAGGGCTACTAAATCAACATGCAAGAAATAATGTAGAGGCAACTAGAACTATAGTACCAAAATAGATTTAATGATATTTCCATCAAAATAATGGATAATATGAGTCATCCACCACAAAAGTGGGAAAAAAATCCATCTCTACAATTTAGGGTTGCAACATGAAATGAGAATACCAAAATACCATAGAATACAAAATAAATATCCACAGTTTAAGAAGATTAAATGATCAATATAAGCATATAACCACTCACATTAATTGAATTCTCATAAGAGAGAGAAAGTACATTTGTTAGTATATCTTAAAGGACTAAGAGAGAGAAAACATAGATATTTCCTAATATGATTAATAAGGGGACGCTACATACATCAAGAGAGAGAAAAATAAACCAATTACCCAATAAGATTAATAAGGGGAAGCAACATACCTCAAATATGTGTGCCAACTATCAAGGTCCAAACCCTAGGTTCAGATCAGACACTTTCACCTAATAACATATTTGATATATAAATAATTAATTAAAGCATATATGTCAACCTTGAAATATCAAATTTTAATCAGAATTTATTGACTTAAATTACACTACTGGTTAGATCTTATTTTTATGATTCCATATATATATATGTATACATATATATATGTATATATATATACATACATACATACATATATACATACATACACACACACACACACACACACACACACACAGATATATATATATATATATATATATATATATATATATATATATATATATATATATATATATATATATATATATATATATATATATGTTGTCGCACCTATTTGATGTCCATCATGGAGACAAAAACTCATACGCAAGCATAGTTGAGTCGCAATGTACTATCGCAAGCTTTATCATGTTTGTACCAATGAGTAGTACTGTGCGTGTATGGGATCTGTTAGAAACAATGACTAATTGAAAATAGAAAGAGAGAGATGCACATTATATCTTCGCAACTTGGATTACTTTCTCTTTCCATCCATAGCCTTTTCTATTATTTATAACAAAATTAGAGAAACACACGTCTAGCTATAAAAGTTGATCTAAGACCCAATTAACTACACGACACATGTGCACATTCTACCACCCTCCTAGTTCGACACACACATTAACACATGTAGCTAATACCTATGTTGAAATAAAGGAAGATAAAAATGTGATGTTATTATTATCAACATTCACCCTCCTAATCAAGTTGCTACTTGACAACTTGAACTCCAAGCTTCTTGTATATCTCCAAGAACTTGACTCATCCAAGTGCTTTGGTGAGGATGTCTACCAGCTAACCATATGTAGACACTTCACCTTGATTATCCCGTATTCTACATACTTTGATATGAAGTGGTACCTTGTATTCTTGATCCTATCATGATGAATCGAGTTCTTGCTAAGTGCAATATTCAATTTTTTTCCACCTTAAGCCACACTTTGTCATTTCCATGCATCTTAGCTCTCCAAGAAGATGAATAAGCCAAATACCTTAATAAGAAGTACTACTAGATGCAATGTATTTTGCTTCACATTATGAAAACACCAATGTCTTCTGCTTCTATTGTTGGGTGTTGGGGGGACAGAGAAGGCATCAGAAACAAAAAATTTCTTCTCCCAAGCCCAGAATAAAGGAATCATGTCAACGTCTATACAATATGAAGGATGGTTTGTAGAGACATACCTTGTCCTGAGGCTTACTCAGTGACTTTACCTCATGGCTTGTGCGGTCGTCACCTCCGGTCTTAGACGGTGTTTGTGTAGCTCCTGGTCTCACTGGAACTATCGGGATTGATAGCTGTCCTCCGAGCGGCAGAAGTCTCCCGCCTCTGAAGTAGTCCACACAGACCACATGGAACTCCAGTCTCCTTGTCGCACAAGGAATTAGAAGGAATCACACCCTCCTGTCGACGTACTAGTCTCTGACACTCACCTGCCACCAGTCGCTTTTCTGAAGTTGTCTTTCCCTTGTTGTGCCTCCCTTATCGGGTAGCACTTGCTCGGGCTCTCCTGGTTACCACAACTAGAGAGAACGACAACTTTGCAGAGCAAGTGGTGTTCAGAGTTGTTGTTGTTCCTGAGAAGCCCCCACTACCCCTATATATAGGAAGGTCATGGGACAGGGTTATCTACCCCGGGCAATGCGGGATTAAAGCAGGAGTAGAAGGGTTTGAGATTTTCCACAAAACAACCAACTGCGCCAGCTGAACCAATCATTTCAAGCATGAACCGATCGGTTGGGGACCTGAGCTGATCGGTTCACACCTGAACTGATCAATTGGGACACCTGAGCCGATCGGTTCAAGCATGAGCCGATCGGTTTGTGATCCTGATCAGTTCCCGATTGACTTTTCCTCTTTTGTTTCGAATTGATCCAAATACCAATCCATGTTCCAATCAAATTGGACAAGTGAAACGAAGAGAAATTTCTTGCCAACCTGACTTTCCCAACTCGCTCGTTTGGACCAATTGAGCTGACCGGTTCAACCCTTGAACTAGTCGATTCAACCTGTCCTGAGCCGATCTACTCATCTCATGAGCCAATCAGTTCATATCATGAGCCGATCGGTTCACCAAGATGAGCCGATCAGTTCATCATATGAGCCGATCGGTTGGGAGTGCAAACTGTGCAAAATTAGTCAATTGCAGTTTCAATCAATCCGATACTCTATTCAATCGGTCCAACACCTTGAACACTATGATATTGAGCTATCGATTGATTGAGTGTTGAATTGAACTACTAAACTCCTTTCGTAATCAATCTAAACTTCATTTGTGGATAAACTCCTCTTCCAGGTTAAATCCTATGTGTGTGACCCTGCAGGCCCATTTCACATTGGCAGTGAAAGTCCACAACACTTATGACTTCACAAGCAAAGAGCAGTGCCTAGTCGCACATCAGTGCTACCCAAGTGAAATAGAAAGTTGGAGAAAATCTTTCAATCCTACAATCTGTGATGGTGTTATAGTGAATGTATAATTCCTTTATCACTGATATCCCGAATGAACTCAAGGCATGGTACTGTCATCCTGTCAACATTCATTCACTTTCTTTATCTCAGAGTAGACTGGAGGAGATATGTATGACATCAATATCACATATTGATTCACACATGCGTGCCCACACCTATCTCAATCCTACTCATCAAGTGACCATGGATATCAAACTCCCTCAGGAGGGACAAATCCCATATCTATCACTCACCCCTCAAAATACCCATGTGTCAAAGCCAACCAATCATCACCTTTATAACAACCCATGTTTCAGGACTGCACTTGATGATGTCAAAGTGTACCCAACAACATGTGTTGAGTGTAGTGATTTCAGGTTAAAGAATCACACTCACCACCATCGCTGTGAGAACTAACTGTGACTACCATGTCATGGTTCCATGTGTCAAACTCACGGTGGGTCTGTCTGATACACTTGTTCTCTAACAAGTACCTATGTGTTTGGTTTGCTATCTCCATATCATGACTAATGAGATTCTGTCATCAACCAACACCACAATCTAGCCTTGTGTGTTATTGTTGTCTATCTACCTTCCACAATGACATCCGACTAGGGACATAATAAGAATGTACAAACTCTTAGCATCCGTATGATCTCATCGTTCAGGTCCTTAACCTGAAAGCATATGTCATTGAGTACTATTATTCTCTAGACATTCAATCTGTTCTATCATTATCTCATATGACTGAACTAGAAAGAATTGGAAGCTTGCCTTTGATGTTTATCAAATCAATCTTAATGTATCCCACCAATCATCCCATGATTGTCTCTTAGGGCATACGTACCAACAGACTCCCACTTGCACTGTGAGCAAATCACCCTTGAATCATATTCATAGTGATCTTCAAACATGTCCCACATGTTACTGTGTTCTATTGCTAGCATAGTGAGTTATGGCAACACCTTGCCAGAGTCAGTATTAACTGTATGTCTCTCATCTCTTCATTGTACGTCACACGTATGAGATGGAGTTGACATAATATGCGATCTAGTATTCCTTTTCTAACCTTTAGCCACATTGCATGACCAAGTACTCCTTGTTTGTCATCAATGACCAGAATATCTATAAGTTCATCTCATGAACTTCCAGATCCATATAGTATCCACTGATGTTCTCTAACATAAGGATATTCAGCATTTCCTTTTAAAACAACTTTATTGGAACGTTTCCATTTATCAACAAACATTAACTTTTATATATCTCATATATATTTTGTGATTAATTTTCTATCCTTTTCGTAAGTTCGCATCAATGTAACTCTTTACAGAGAACCCTTCCTTATTTCCATAGAACTATTACTTCTCAAGTACTTATCAAATTCTTATGGAATTTCGGTAATCCTTACTGGAACTAGACAAACATCCACTCATCATGTCCCACATACAAGTTATCAGGATGCGCACATCATATTGTCATGTCCTACATACAACATGATGAATGCATTTTATTCTTGCTATGACCATATATGCAAGATAATGGGATGATTACATACATGATAACTCCATATCTATTCTTAGTGTTCCCATTCTTCATAAGAATTGGACACTTGGCCTTGGGATATTAACTCCATATAACATGGACAAGTTTTCTTCCACTAAATCTGTGCACACTAAACCCTTCAGTATAGATTGCCAATGTATGCTTTCTCTTTTCAGGTCAAGAGGTTTTCGAGAACTATCTCTATAGATCTCTATTCCTATCAGATAGGAAATGTTTCTATCTTCCCTAATTTCCACTTTGGATTTCCATTCTAAAACATTTCCATTTCACATCAACATGTGGAATGTGAATACACTCCCACTAAATCACATATCTCTCTTTATCTTTTACATATCAGTCAAACCTTTTGACTATATTATCAAAATAAAGATCACAATTCTGAGTTGCTTGTACTCAATCAATCACATTGATTAGTCCATTGTAACTTATAGACTTAATTTGCATTAATGGATTCATAAACCTTGTTGGTTGTGTCACGTACACATCCTCATTTTATTCCTTATAGGAATGAAGTTTTAGTATATGTATGCCAAATCTCTTAGTCATTAAGTTGTAATCAACAAGCATCATCCTTCTCAAAATGTCATCCATGTGTCTTAACACTTAAGACTCATTCACACTTATGGATTTCATCCCAATGGGTGCTACCATCAAAGTCATACCTTATGGTTCACATGGAAGTCATTTAGGATGTAATGGCCATAAACCATAACTCAGAATCTGGGTCCTCATATTCATCTAGATAGTTGACTCATCACATGACCAACTCATCACATAGATAATTGAGGTGTATCTATCAAGGATATAAGAACTCACAACTCCTTGTGATTCTTAATGTCCTTTATTAGTGTGGGGTATTCTTCATTTAAGAAGAAATTAGTTATTTGATAATCATATTCTAACTCCTTAGACTATGACTCCCTTTGATTTAGATATCACCATGCCTTAATCATGAGTTCACTATGATACACTATCATAATCACTCATAAGGTCCTCAAACATTTGGTTCAAGTATTTCATTCATTGATCTCATCAAGAATTAACACTTTACCAAATTCGTACTTCATCTATGATATTCTTGAACACTTCAAGATATTAATATTGGTATTTCTCTAAACACCACTTGAAGTATTAGCATTGACTCTAATAGGTATGTAAATACATCACATGTATTATATCTAATAGGATAATTAATCTCCCACTATGACTAGTGAAGATTGATCATGTCCAAGAAATTCATGTCTCTTACTGGTTCTCTAACCAAAAGGAGTCTAGACTTATCCATCATATGGAATCTAGAAATGAATTTCTCATGATTTATGCTAATTTGATTGTTTGAGTTATCAATAACTTTTAGGTATCATTTTATCTTATGCATACCAAGTACCACAAGATAAACAAGGCATTTCCATAAAGATCATATCTTTGAAATTGAAACATCAACTTTATTAATTGCTATCATTGTCATACAATATGAAAAAATAATGTGTTTCTATCCATTGGAAAATATGAAATAGAAGTTCATAACTCTATTACATGCCTTCAAGGCTGAAAATAAACTAAAGTACTCCTATTTATGGTGGCAACACTTGCCCCATGCATTAGGTGCTTTACACTTTATATCTTAGTATCATATACCTTAAAAGTGTTATAAGTTTATTTCATGACACCTTCAGGTGGAGACGTCTGTCGCCTCCTTCTTCTTTAGTTCTTCCAGATAGAGTGGACAATTCCTTTTCCAATGTCCTGACTTTTGATAATGGTAGGAATTTCCTCTCTTGGTCACGCCTCCCTTGGCCTTGAGAGTTGAAGAACACTTGGGCTGCTGGCTAGCATTAGGACCTTTCTTAGCCTTGCCCTTGCCCTTGCGCTTGGACTTGCCTTTCTTGTTGCTGATCATCATCACAGACTTAGTCTTGTCCTTCTTCATCTGTGCCTTGGCTATCCTCAACATGCCCAACAACTCTGTCAACGACTTGTCAAAGTTGTTCATGTTGTAGTTCATCACAAACTGACTGTAGGATTCTGGCAACAATTGCAGTATCGCGTCAGTAGCCAACTCTTGGCTCAGGGGAAATCCTAGTCTTGTCAGGTTCTCCACATACCCAATCATTTTGAGCATGTGAGGACCAACTGGATCTCCTTTTGTCATGACACACTTGAACAATGCCCTGGAGACATCATATCTCTCTTGTCGTGCTTGATCTTCATACATGTTCTTGAGATGCTTAATCATCTCAATGACACCCATGTTCTCATGTTGTCTCTACAACTCTTGGTTCATGGAGCACAACATCAAGAACTTTGCATTAATGGCATCTTCATAATGCTTCTTATAAGCATCCCTTTCTGCCTTTGGTGCGGTAGGAGCAGGTTCCTCTGGAGCTGGAGTATCCAGGACATAGAGATTTCACTCTTGAGTGAGAACAATTCTCAATGTCCTAAACCAGTCATGGAAGTTAGTCCCATTCAGCTTGTCCTTTTCAAGGACCGATCACAACGAAAAGTGATTGTTGTTTGTTGTCATTTGTACTACAAAAGGAAATATATGCAATTTAGTCCAAAACTCAATTTTGACTTGTTTGATTGATTTGAAAGGTTGATGATATAATTAGGACTTTAATTAATTATCGCTCCCACTATTTTGTTCAAATTGATAGCCCTCACCATCAATTCATAAGATTGCAGCGTACAACCTTCTAGTGGGTAAGATCCATATTTCATCAAGTCATGAGTCAGCTCTGGCTGATCGCCCATAATCCTGACTATTTAGGTAGGCCATCATGCCAATTGCATCATATACAACTCTTGATGAATGAACATGCACAACACCTTGCCACGAGCATTCCATGCCTCTGGACTTATACGCTCTAAGAATCACTAGTTAAGTCTAACCCAAAAGCTGACACGGTAAACATGCATCCTGCTTTGGTAAATCCTACATGTCTACCCTTTACACTTCCGCAAGATGGACGGCGCACCACACTTTGGCGTAACCTACGCTTGGTCGATCTAGTTTTTCATGTGTGCCGCTAATGGAAGGTGTATAAGACTTAATATTTTGATGAGGGATTTGGTTTATAGGTACATATACATATCCAATCACCACAATACATAGTACGTATCATATACATGATATATCCCACAAAAACATGCGAAACGATAAAAGCGATGATTATGGCCATCCTAATGTGATTCATCGAGCCAAGAGGAATCACGGTCATCTAGGTCTACATCACATGCAACATGTCCATGATGAAATGCTATAGCCGTCCGAGTTGATCAACTCATCACATGAATGACCTGTTCGTCCTGAACGGTCGTCTGGGTGCCACCAGCCGATCGGTTGGCTCCTCCAACCGATCGGTTTTCCTGGTCATCATGCATCTCCTCATGGCTGCCACCCAATCATCTCACTCCATGAACCGGTCAACAACCAATCAGTTCAGTCATTGAACCGATCTTCTAGAATGCCAACCGATCGGTTCACGCCTTGAACCGATCGTCTCAGTCGTCGTCAGGTTGTCCTCCGTTCTTTGACATAATAGGAAATAAAAGATCTATCATATTTTACATTTGAATAGGGAAACCCCGAGTTACATTTGGGGGGAGCAAAGGTAGGAAAGAAATCTCGAGTTATCTCGAGTTACATCAGGAATAAGAGATAGGGAATTGGTGCACAGACCGAGATGTAAGCAACCACATTCAACCAAGCACACATACAAAGGGTTTATTGGCCATAACCACACTATACATCCATCACAAAACTCATTTAAGGGCGACGCGTATCAAGTGCATTTATATTACATATCATATATGTATATTGGGATTTGTGGATTGGACATGCATGAAGCCTATTTTATTTGCATCGTATGCAATAAATAAAGGCGACAAACCAAAATCGATCACATCGACAATCCTAAAGTATAGAGCAGTTGACGTGGCTCTGATACCACTGTTGTGTTTTAGGGGAAACAGAGAAGGCAACATAAACAAAAATGTTCTTCTCCCAAACCCAGAATAAAGGAATCACGTCAACGTCTATACAATAGAAAGGATGGTTTGTAGAGACATACCTTGTCCCGAGGCTTTCTAAGTGACTTTACCTCACGGCTTGTGTGGTCTTCACCTCTGGTCTTGGACGGTGTCTGTGTAGCTCCTGGTCTCACCGGGACTGTCAGGATTGATAGCTGTCCTCCGAGTGGCAGAAGTCTCCCGCCTCTGAAGTAGTCCACACAGACCACCTGGAACTCCACTCTCCTTGTCGCACAAGGAATTGGAAGGAATCACACCCTCCTATCAGTGTATTAGTCACCGACACTCTCCTACCACCAGTCACTTTTTTGTAGTTGTCTTTCCCTTTTTGTGCCTCCCTTATCAGGTAGTACTTGCTCGGACTGTCCTGGTTACCACAACCAGTGAGAATGACAACTTTGCAGAGCAACTGGTATTCAGAGTTGTTGTTGTTCCTGAGAAGCCCCCACTACCCCTATATATATGGGAGGGTCATGGTACATGGTTCTCTACCCCGAGCAATGCGAGATTAAAGCAGAAGTAGAAGGGTTCAAAATTTTCCACAAAACAACCAACTGCGCCAGCTGAATCGATCATTTCAAGCATGAACAGATCGGTTGGGGACCTGAGCCGATCAGTTCACACCTGAACTGATCGGTTGGGACACCTGAGCCGATCGGTTCAAGCATGAGCTGATCAGTTCGTGGTCCTGATCAATTCTCGATTGACTTTTCCTCTTTTGTTTCGAATTGATCCAAATACCAATCCTTGTTCCAATCAAATTGGACAAGTGAAACAAAGAGAAATTTCTTGCCAACCTGCCTTTACCAACTTGCTCGTTTGGACCAATTGAGCCGATCAGTTCAGCTTGTCCTGAGCTGATCGGTTCATCTCATTAGCCGATTGGTTCATCTCATGAGCCGATCGGTTCACCAAGCTGAGCTGATCGGTTCATCATATGAGCCGATCGGTTGGGAGTGTAGACTGTGCAAAATCAGTCAATTGCAGTTTCAATCAATATGATACTATATTCAATTGGTCCAACACCTTGAATACTATGATATTGAGCTATCAATTGATTTTATATTTAATTGAACTACTAAACTCCTTTAGTAATCAATCTAAACATCATTTGTGGATAAACTCTTCTTCCAGGTTAAATCCTATGTGTGTGACCCTACATGCCCATTTCACGTTGGCAGTGAAAGTCCACAACACTTATGACTTCACAAGCAAAGAGCGGTGCCTAGTCACACATCAGTGCTACCCAAGTGAAATAGAAAGTTGGAGAACAACTTTCAATCCTACAATCTGTGAATGGTGTTACACTGAATGTATAATTCCTTTGTCACTAATATCCTGAATGAACTCAAGGCATGGTACAATCATCCTGTCAACGTTCATTCACTTTCTTGATCTCAGAGTAGACTGGAGAAGATATGTATGACATCAATATCACATACTGATTCACACATGCGTGCGCACACCTTTCTCAATCCTACTCATCAAGTGGCCATGGACATCAAACTTCCTCAGGAGGGACAAATCCCATATCTATCACTCACCCCACAAAAGCCCCATGTGTCAAAGCCACCCAATCATCACGTTTATAACAACTCATGTTTCAGGACTGCGTTTGATGATGTCAAAGTGTACCCAACGACATGTGTTGAGCGTAGTGATTTCAGGTCAAAGAATCACACTCACCACCATCACTGTGAGAACTGACTGTGACTACCATGTCATGGTTCCATGTGTTAAACTCACAGTGGGTCTGTCCAGTACACTTGTTCTCTAAAAAGTACCTATGTGTTTGGTTTGATATCTCCATATCATGACTAACAAGATTCTATCATCAACCAACACCACAATCTAGTCTTGTGTGTCATTGTTGTCTATCTACCTTCCACAATAACATCCGACTAGGGACATAATAATAATGTACAAACTCTTAGCATCCATATGATCTCATCATTCAGGTCCTCAACCTAAAAGCATACGTCATTGAGTACTGTCATTCTCTAGACATTCAATCTATTCTATCATTATCTCATATGCTGAACTAGAAAGAATTGGAAGCTTGCCTTTGATGTTTATCAAATAAATCTTAATGTATCCCACCAATCATCCCATGATTGGCTCTCAGGACATACATACCAACAGACTCCCACTTGCACTGTGAGCCAATCACCCTTGAATCATATTCATAGTGATCTTCAAACATGTCCCACATGTTACTGTGTTCTAGTGCTAGCATAGTGAGTTATGGCAACACCTTGCCAGAGTTGGTATTAACTGCATGTCTCTCATCTCTTCATTGTACGTCACCCGTATGAGATGGAGTTGTCATAATATGCAATCTAGTATTCCTTTGCTAACCTTTATCCACATTGCATGACCAAGTACTCCTTGTTTGTCATCAATGACTAGAATATCTATAAGTTCATCTCATGAACTTCCAGATCCATATAGTATCCACTGATGTTCTCTAACATACGGATACTCAACATTTCCTTTTAAAATGGCTTTATTGGAATGTTTCCATTTATCAACAAACATTCACTTTTATATATCTCATATATATTTTGCGATTAATTTTCTATCCTTTTCGGAAGTTCGCATCAATGTAACTCTTTACAGTGAACCCTTCCTTATTTCCATAGAACTATTACTTCTCAAGTACTTATCAAGTTCTTATGGCATTCCAATAGCCCTTACTGGAACTAGACAAACATCCACTCGTCATGTCCCACATACAAGTTATTAGGATGAGCACATTATATTGTCATGTCCTACATACAAGATGATGAATGCATTTTATTCTTGCTATGACCATATATGTAAGATAATGGGATGATTACATACATGATAGATCCATATCTATTCTTAGTGTTCCCATTCTTCATAAGAATTGGGCACTTGGCCTTGGGATATTAACTCCATATAACATGGAAAAGTTTTCTGCCACTGTATCTGTGCACACTGAACCCTTCAGTATAGATTTCCAATGTATGCTTTCTCTTTTCTGGTCAAGAGGTTTTTGAGAACTATCTCTATATATCTCTATTCCTATCACATAGGAAACGTCTCTATCTTCCCTAATTTCCACTTTGGATTTCCATTCTAGAAGATTTCCATTTGACATCAACATGTGGAATGAGAAGAGACATGCTATTTGCTTAATGACAACACCTTGCAGATCCTTCTTTACTGTGAACATCCAATTTTATCCAATAGGTCTTGGCCATATGAGAGTTTTATAGGCTCCCACACATCATTGCTTTTAATTACTTCAAGCTCCTCTTGCTTTACATGCCTCCAACATGCATGTATTTCAACTTCTTTATTTATTTTTAATCTCCTCCATGCCAAACATGCAAAGTGCAGAGTGTTCAAGATTCTCCTTTTTCGTGGCATCATAGATGTCTTCTAAGGAACAAAATGTCCTTCTAATTTTGAAATGGTTCTTCTTGCAATATCCTTTATGTTCAGACTTCCTGGACTATACGTCGGTGCAGTCGGGTCGTACTGTACTCTCGGCATGCAGTGCATCATGCTACAGTCATATTGTACTCCCTCTATGCTAGTTATGTCTGCTACACCTGTCGAGCCATGCAAAAGGTCATTGGTCCTTGTATTAATGTTAGGTGGGTAATACATAGTAAATCCCTCACCGTGATTAGCCACCACTTGATCAGCCTTGGACTCACATTCTCACTTTCTACACTGATGAACATGTCATCTCTTGACACTTACAACTTTGTCATCATAGGACCGTAAATCTAGTACACCTTAGATCCAAGATCATACCCGATGAACACCATGGGAATGCTACACTCAACAAGGTTTATGAGGTGCAGTTGCACCATCTTGACATGCACCACATAGCCAAAGGTGTTGCACTGTCTGATTCTTTCTATACATTATTTGATATGTTGTTTTATTAATGATGCTCTGGGTTGGTGCACAATTCAAGAGACAAATTGCTATAGCAATGGCCTCTACCAAGAACATACTTGGCATCCCTTTTCTCTTCAACATGCTCTTAGTCATGGAGACCACTATTTAGTTTCTCCTTTCCATCATGCCATTTTGTTGTGGTGAATACATGGCTGTGAGGAAATGCTTGATGTCTGAGTTGTACAATACTCCTAGAACTCTTGTGAGGTGAACCCCCACCTTGATGGGTATGTAGAGCCTATATTTGTCTTACCTCCATCTCAGCACACACCTTGATATTTTTAAGTTCAACAAGGGATCAATCTTTGATTTTAAGAAAAGAAATCCACATATATAAGCTATGATCATCAATGAAATACAAGAAATATTTATTTCCTCCCCCTACTGCCAGTGTTATTGCACCACAAATCTCCATGAAACAATTGTAGTGGCCTATATATCTACAGTTGGAGTGATGTTGATGATAATGGTTCATGCCTTTTCTTTTTTATCATTAAGCCATCATTGACCTTATCAACATTCTTGATGTGAGGCATTCTTTCTATCATCTCATGGTGAACCATGTTCTATAATTCTTGGAAGTTGATGTGACTGTAGAGACCATGCCACAATCAGGCATCATCCTTGATGCACACCAAGAGGCACACACGACTACTCAAGGTTGAGGTTGAGATTGTACAACATGTTCTCTAATTTCTTTACCTAGTCTAAAAGTTGTCTCTCTCGACTGTATATGTATAGAAATCCACCCTCCAAAATAGTTTTGCAACTCTCACCAAGTTTTCTGAGGCTAACAATATTTTTTTTGAGATGTGGAATGTAGTACACATCTATGAGGACATAATGCTCTCTAGTTAGGCATTCAAACATCACTATTTTACATCCATAAATCTAGAAAAATGAAACATTGATAAAATTTATAGTACCCCTGACTGTAGTGTTCAACTCAGTGAACATATCCCTATAGCCGCTCATGTGGTTATTGTCTCTAGTGTTGAGATATCATACCTCATTGGAGCATTGGTATATACCTCTGGTTGGCCAAGTCTTCTCCTCATTGAGCATGGCCATGTCATACACATCTTCTATGTGCATGGATAGTAGCATGGATGGCTCGTCATCTTAGGCTTTGGTAAGGTGTGCTTCCTCATTATAGTCATGCCGTGACTTCCTAAACTCTAACAAATATTGCATGCAGATGTTAAAGTTGAAGCAATTGATCTTGCTTTTATCACAACCACCACCATATTCATGGTTTCCATTACCCTCCTTCTCATGGCCATCATGTATTCCTTTGTCGTTCCCATGGACATGACCACTTATCTTACCACAACCATGACTATCACTTCCATTGCCACTACACACCTTTGATCTGAAGGGGGAGTCACCACTACGACATAAGATTCCCCTCTGCTAAGCAAGTCACTTAAATGTGTGAGTAGAAACTATTGCTACTCCTCTTTGCTACTATAGTCTCAAAGTCTCTCTTCATGGGATTTGAGACAACCAATCAACTCCTCAACCGTCATCATATTAAATCCCACCAATTGCTGAATTGACACCTTGAGCTGCATTAATCTTGCTGGCACATCATGGAGGAGTTTTTGGATGACATAGGTTTCTTCTACCTTCTTTTCCAACACTCAGATGCTGTTGGCCATAGTTTTCAGCTTCATGGAAACTTCACTCATCGATTCATTGTCCTTCATGTGAATAACCTCGAAGTCACTTTTCAAGGTTGGAAGGTTTGCTTCCTTGATGTGGTATGTCCCCATACGCATTATCTTGAGTGTCTCCCATGCCACCTTTTCAGATATTGTGAGGAGAACATCCTCAAAAGGTCCTTGACAGATGGTAGTAAATGCCATATTATCCTTGAACTAGTTGATGTCTTCATCCAATATAGTTGAACCCAACTACTCCAAGGGAAAGAACTTCAAGGGAAAGCAATCTTCTTCTTCTACTCAAAGGTGCTATAAGTGTGATAAAAAAGGAAACTACAAGAGTGAATGTTCTAAGGCAAGAAAGTCACACCACAAGAGAAACTCCAAGAAGGACGAAGAGTACAAGAAACTATAAGAGGAAGAAAAGAAGGGGAGGAGACACAAAAATATAGCTCATGCAGATTGTGAAGCATCATTCTCTAGTGGCTCAAGCTCCGATGAAGATGCAGAGCGCCACCTTGCACTCATGGCCTCTACAAATGAAGATATTGGTGAGGTAAGTGAGGTACGCTTGCATGGGTTAGATAAAGAAACTCTTATTGATATGCTTGTTTCTACCCATTCTTCTTTTTCTAAATGTAAATCTAAAAGGAAGAGGTTAGCAAAAATCATTGACGATTTGTATGCTAAACTTCAGATTCTTGAGCAAAATGAGAAAATTCATCTTGAGAGCATTGATAACTTGCAAGGCCAATTTCTTGATTTTAAGCTCCAATACAATGGAGTTGAGGTAGAGAATGGTGTCTATCTTAAGAACATTGAATCTCTTAAGGTCGACAACCAAAAGTGCCTAAATGAGCTTGAAATACTTAAAACTGAAAATGCCAAATTTAGGCTTATTGTTGATACTCATATAGGTGAAAGGGATGTTTATCTTAAAGAAATTCAAATGCTTAAATCTGAAAATGCTAGGTTGATTGGTCAATTTAATGATTTATCCTCTAGACCTATTTTTCCTAGTAACGATGTTGCTTCTATTTCTCTTGAAAAGTATTCTTATTTGACTAAAGCCCTCTGTTTATAGGCCAAGCTTGTTCATTCTAGAGATGATATTTCTAGACTGTCTTCTACTATTATATCTCTCACTGATGACAATCATAGACTTAGAGTCTCTCTACAAAAATTCCTCAAAGGGAAAAACTCCCTAAATGAAATCTTTAACCATTCTACCAAATGAAGTGGTACTAGTGATTTGGGATTTGTAGGGGGAGCACCTAAGGGCAAGAACAAAGCCAAAGGTAAGAAAAAGAGTAAGGAAACCTCCTTTTTCATTGGAGAGTCTTCTATCACTAAGAACCCTATGATTTGTTCTCATTTCATAAGTGATGATAATTATTTTACTTATTGTCCTTACAAACATAAGGGGACCAACTCAAAGATGAAATGGGTCCCTAAGCTAACTCCAGATCCCAAAGTTTGAGTTAGGAACTGACACTCTCCTTTATTGTAGGAAAATGGAAGTTGGATTGTTGATAATGGTTGCACTAAACACATGATAGGTGATATAAACCATTTCAACAACTTCACCAAGAAGAAAGGAGGTTCAATTACTTTTGGAGACAACAAGAAAGGTAAGGTGAATGGTGAGGGTGATGTAGGTGAATCCTTATGTATCAAGAACGTTCTTTTTGTGGATGGCCTACATCACAACTTAATGTGTAAGTAAATTATGTGATAATGGTTACATTGTGATATTTATTTCTTTTGAATATTTGATTCCAGATTCCCTCACTTATCATGTTATATATAAGGGAACTAGAAGTGGTAATCTTTATGTAATTGTGCTTGACTCTATTAAGCCTATTGTTGGTAGATGCCTAGTAGTCAATTTGAATGATATTTCTCTTTGGCATCGTAGGCTTGGAATATAAATATGCATCAATTAAAGAAGTTGAGCAAAAAGGGAATTTGTCAAGGGACTTCCCAAATTGGATTTTGAAAAGGATGAAGAATGCCAACCTTGTACCCAAGGAAATCAAACCAAGTCCTCCTTCAAATCCAAAGGAGTCCTTAGTACCAAGAGAGCTCTTGAACCTCTCCATATTGATATATTTGGACCAATGAGAACTCAATCTCTTCGTTGTTCTAAGTATTGTCTTGTTATTGTCGATGATTTCTCTAGATATACTTGGGCTGTCTTTCTCATTTTCAAAAGTGATACACTTGATGTTTTCTCTAGTTTTTGTAAATGTGTTGAGAATGAAGTTTCTTGTAGGATTATTTCCATCCATAGTGATCACGGGGGAGAATTAAAAAATGATCTATTTGAATATTTTTGTGAAGAATATGGGTATGCACATAACTTCTCTTCAACTCAAACACCCATGGAGTTGTAGAGAGGAAGAATAGGTCACTACATGAAATAGCTAGGGCCATGCTTTTAAAGTATGACACTTCGAAGAAGTTTTGGGCCAAAGCCTTTAGTACCTCATGTTTTGTGCAAAATGGTTTTTTACACATCCTTCTTTGAAGAAAACCCCGTATGACCTATGGCGTGGTAGGAAGCCTTCTATCGAATACTTTCATTTTTTTGGGTGTCCTTGTTTTGTTTTGAACACAACTGATTCTCTCGACAAGTTTGATCTAAAATCATACAAGGCTTTCTTTCTTGGCTATAATACTACTAGCAAGGCTTAAATAGTGTTTAATGTTGATCTTGCTAAAGTAGAAGAATATATTAATGTTAAGCTTATTCAGACTAACCCCTCTATTCCCAAATATATTGTTCCAAATTATGATGTTGCAGGTGAGGTGATTCCCATATTAAAAGTACTTCATATCACCCAAAAGGGAAAAGTGGTGGTCATTCAACAAGAAGATAAAGTTGAAGAGAAGAAGGACCCAACCCCATGTTTTGCAAAGAATCATCCTAAAGAGCTGATTTTAGGTGACCCTTTTGAAAGAGTGAAGATGCGGGCTGCCTTCAACAAGGAACAAGCCAACAAAACCTTCATCTCACAACTCAAGCCAAAAAACATCAAAGAATCTTTTAGGGATGATGAATGGATCCTATCCATGCAAGAAGAATTGGAGAAATTTGAGAAGAACAAAGTGTGAACACTAGTGCCAAGACCAAGTGATAGTAAGATCATTGGGAAGAAATGGGTCTACCAAAACAAGGTAGATGAAAGCGACAAGGTGGTAATGAACAAAGCAAGGTTAGTGGCTTAAGTCTACAATCAACATGAAGGTATAGATTTTGATGAAACATATGCACTTGTAGCTAGACTTGAGTCCATTCGTATGTTGCTTGCCTTTTCTAGTTATAAAAAATTTCTTATTTATCAAATGGATGTTAAAAGTTCATTTTTTAATGGTACAATTGAGGAGGAAGTGTATGTTGCACAACCCCCAGACTTTAAACATGATAGTTTACCTAACCATGTTTATTTGTTGCAAAAAGATCTCTATGGACTCAAACAAGCACCTCGAGCTTGGTATGAGAAATTAAAGAACTTTTTATTAGATCATGGGTATATCATGGGCAAAGTAGATATTACCTTGTTTCTCAAACACACTTCTAATAGTTTTCTTATCATTCAAATTTATGTTGATGATATCATTTTTGGCAGAACTAATTTTAATTTTTGCAAGGAGTTTAGTGATCTTATGTGGAGTGAGTTCAAGATGAGCATGGTGGGTGAGCTTACATTCTTCCTTGACTTCCTGATGAAGCAAACCAAAGATGGGAAAACCAAGGCAAGCACAAGTGAGTTACTAAAGTGCTTTGGGATGGAGAACACCAAGACAATGGACACACCCATGTCAAACACCGCCAAACATGATAAAGATGAAGAAGGTGAGAAAGTGGATGAGAAGCTCTATAGAGGTATGATTGTAAGTTTACTTTATTTAACTGTCTCTAGACCTGATATAATGTTTAGTGTTGGCTTGTGTGCTCACTGTCAATCAAATCCCAAGAAATCACATCTTATAGCAATTAAGAGGATTTTAAGGTGCTTAGACAAAACCCCAAATTTTGGACTATGGTATCCCAAGTCAAGGGACTTTACTCATACGACTCACAGTGATGCGGATTACACATGGTGCTTGATTGATAGAAAGTGCACAAGTGACACTTGCTTCCTACTAGGACCATGCTTGGCGTCTTGGTTTTCCAAGAAATAGAGAACAATGGCTTTATCAACTACTGACGATGTATACATTACAACCAGGAGTTTTTGTGCCCAGGTCCTATTGATGAAACAAATGATCCAAGACTTTAACATTTATTTTGATGCTTCTCCTATTTATTGTGATAATACTAGTGCAATCAATTTATCTTACAATCCTATATTGCATAGTAGAGACAAGCATATAGAGGTTCGCTATCATTTTCTTCATGATCACATTGCCAAAAAGGATATCTAATATCATGCGTATGGACACGTGTGATTCACATTTGAGAATTTTCTTCTCTACTTAAGCTAGGTTAACTAACGTTATCCAATTAGATTGACACTAGGAACATAGACTAACTAGGACCCAAGAAAACCAATTTTCCCATTAGTTTATACTCTCAAAGCCATCCAATATTTTATTTAATATTTTTGGATCTTATCTTATATTTTTATCCTTAATGAAATTAAGTCATCTATGATTATTTCATTTAATGTGAAACTCAACTCCTAAGCAAACTTAAACATGAGGAATCTTATTCACACATTCCTTTCCACTTTTCTCATCATTAATTAAGTTATCTAAAGTATTAGAGTTAAGAAAGGTTATTTTCATATTTATTCCTCAAATAAATATGTTTATGGATAATGTGTTGATATGTGATTTGTTTTAGGATTTCTTTCCTTGAATTAATTCCTACCTCTCATATGTACCCACACATATTATTTAATCTCAAATTCATTATATATATTCAGTGATATTTAAATTCTCATTAGAAACAAACCAACACTCCATTTTATCATTTATCCTTTGTATGCCCATTTATATATTTATCATCATGATCAACCATCAGAGCACAACATAGAGTTTATATCCATCATGATGTGGTCAAGTGTGAGAAGGGACCTATCATGCACACTATAATTTTTTTAATATCTCTAAGAAGTCAAACACGAAATGTAGGTCATATAAACCTATCATGTTACCACACGGGGGTATATTCTATACCTTGTGTGGGATTAACCTAAGCACTATACGATTGGATACCTAATTCTGGAAAATGAGGGTTTCATAAAGTTGAAGGGCATGTTTTAATATGGCACAACACTCCAACCCTTAAAAATGATTTTGTCTTATAAATCCAACCATCCTTACACTACCAACTAACTACTCTCCAACCCTTACAAATATTTAACTGAATAAGTCAAACTAAACAACATCAAAGATATTAGGGTTTCATATGGTCATCATTTAGTTTTTCATTACTAGGTGTGTTCTTAATGTACATAGGCCAAGCCTATTGGAATATTGTATCCACCTAGATTGAGTCTTAGGTCATTGTGAACGTAGCCTAACTGCCATAAGATTCACATGAGCATCCAAAAAAGTCATTTGGTACAACTCTCCACAACTTTTGAGGATAAAAGGGTAGGTCCACTAAAAATTTAGTAACAATCACATTTTCCTAGTCATCACTCCATACTCAAAACTAGGGTTTGAGATTTTTATTCCAAATAATGGTTGGGTTTGTCTTCCAACTACTTTCATCTCTTCATTATGACTTAGTTCAAGATAAGATCGATAAATCCACTAAATTTTCTATATACATATAATAAAATAA